>OVAP01001970.1:5915-16897 GCA_900406295.1 Aurinia saxatilis | reverse complement strand
AAAACAAAACTAAATTAGATTACAAAAATACTATAAATAAATAAAAATTATTTACTATATGAGTTTGGAATCAGAGGAGCAGAAGGAGGAATTAATGAAGGTGGCAGAGAGTACGAACAAAGAGGCATTAAATGCTGATTTGTACTCACTCTTTTATTTTTCCCTTATTACAATGCTACCCCTTCCCCTATACATTCCTCTCTTAAACTAGTATCAAGATTTTTAAAAAGAAAATTAAGCTATTGATTTAAGAACAAACTTATTGTAGTTTTCACCTCTATTTATGTTAAATATGACAAGAAAATAACAAAAAAATCAAAGTTCAAAAGAATCTATAGACTTTAGTTTAGTGTTTCTTTGAATGATAGATGGTTTTCAAAAAAGATTTTTGAAAGGAGTTTTCAAAATTTACATGAATATAAAAATTTGAACTATACGTAAAAATGTTGTGGGTGACGTTTTGCTCATTGTTTTTGTATCTTCTTCTCTACTCTCTTTTCTTTCTTTCAAGACACAACACAACTCTCGAAGACACTCTGTCAACAACAAACTTTGAAATCTGGAGCTAAGAATCGTCTTCTCCATTTGTCATTCTCATGCACAGTCTACATATTTCCCCACGCTCACATTACTATAGCCATACGCATGCATCTCATATTTTGTGTTTTTCCTAATAGTCAACATTACTCTCTAGACAACTTGTTCTTTGTCAAGAACGTAAACCAAACCATATATTATATACAGATATATGTGCTTTCTTTAATTTGTATCACACATGAATTTATAAACATTTTAAGCAAATTATATATCGATATCTCTTTTGTTCTATGGTGTATCACACAGGAACTTATAGACATTTTATTTAAAATGTAGGCTTGATTTTGGATAAAATTAGTGATACAAGTACCTTAATTCATGTATAGTTTATCTGGTCCTGGCATACTTAAAGATATACTTTTGCTCCTATATAATTTGTTCTTAGGTTTGTATATATAGAGGAGGAAATTTAATTCGGTTTATTGGACACTAGGAAACTAACAAAATGTTGCAGCACATGTCGCGGGCACTCTCTGGCTACAAATCTTGGTTTTTGTGAAAAAGAAAAAAATGTATTTATATTTTGTGATGTAACAATGAAAAATAAAAATATAAAAATATTTATATACAACAGAAAATTAATGCACCACAACGGTCCAAATAGATGTTTCCATGTGCTATCATCACCCATGAAATGTAAAATCATATCGAACATACCCATATTGTATATATATGTATACACATATTCAAAATGAATTATTATTTGAATCTCTAATCTCAAAGCTAGCTGAATGATTGTATCTCCTTTGGAATAATTTGTTTTGACACAAATACAAACAGATATTGGTTGACAAAAGGGAAGACTTCTTGTTTTTGCAAAAAGGAGTTATTGGAAAAGTACCTTTTTCTTGTTCCCCATTTTTAGAATAATACAAAAGAGAAGAAGATAATTTGAAATTTGAAGGAGATTTGGTGAGCTCTCATTTTGTTAACAGTTGCTCAGCCTCTTGTGGCGTCTGTGAGCTCTAANCTTTTTCTTGTTCCCCATTTTTAGAATAATACAAAAGAGAAGAAGATAATTTGAAATTTGAAGGAGATTTGGTGACACTAGCTATATTATGTATGTGAGAATAACTATCAAAATTTATCAAGTGTAGAATTTTGCCATGAAAATTATTCAGGTTACAAAAGAAGGTAACTAACCAGTGTACTAGATTTTTAAAAATCTCAGAATAAAAAGTTGAATGAAGAGAAAAAAAAACTTAATTAAGAAGTTGATACAAGAAAATGAATTTGAAAACCAGGAAGATGATACAAATTTATAATGGCATAGATTGCTGCATAAGGAACAGAGCTTCATCCTATTAGCTTGTCAATTATTTTCTCCCTTTTGTAAATAATTTTTTATTAACTGTTGTATTTCACAAAAATACATGTTAAGTTTTTTTATATATTTTTATTAATTAATACGATAAAAATATTGTGTTTCACAAAAATCTTGTGTTACACATATTTGACTCCATCTCTTCCCACACAAAGCATCTCCAACTCCTCGCAAATAATTTTGTTGATGTAACCATTACATCATTTCTGGTTTTCTGCCCATTCTTTTATTCAATAAAAAATCTAGAAAGGAGGATGAAAAATTAAAAAAGTTGAGAGACAATAAATGAAGAATGGTAGTATTGGGCAGATCAATAACTCAACCACTCCTCTGACTAACTTTTATAGACAACCTCCTTTCTTCTTTTGATTCCCCTTTTCAATTCTCTTCTCATCTATTGACCATAATCTTACTACTAATAATACTATTATTGTAAGATTTTTTTACTTTTCATCTCTATGATTTGATCGTTTACTTTCACTCCTTCTTTTGTTACCTTTTCATTGTCACTGATTATCATCTTCCTTGTTTTTCCCCTTTGAATTTTGGTCAAATCTTCTTTTTAAAGAAATCTAAAAATTGGGTGTCAAAATGGACTATGCCTTTTTTTCTTTGCTTAAACAAGTAAATACCATGGTAAAATGAGAAATCCATTGACATGTCTCAAAAAGTAAATCCAAATGTTTACGTTGAAATCTTGAAACTTGAAATATATACATACACTATTTGACCAAATGTGTACATAAATAAAAAGTGAATAGAAAGTTTAGGGATATGGGACCCAAGCACTCAGAACCCATGTTTAATTTGTCTTGTATAGCTTTGGTCTCACACTATTTACCCTCTCTCATGAGTCCCATTCTCTTAATAAAAACCTCTTCTCTTTACTCATCATTCTCTTCATCATCACCACACTCATCTCTCTACCTCTCTCTCTTTCTGTTTCTCCTCCTTGATCTTAGCCGGATCTGATGGGGGAAATAGAAATAGAAAAGGATTTTCTTTAAAAAAATAACAAGAACATTTTCTTGAAAACCCTAATGGAAAATGAAGAAGAAAAAGGATTTTTATAAAGAGGGATTTTTCTTTTGAGGGGACTGTTGTCTGGCTCGAGGACTCTTGTTCTAATTCAATCTCAGTTTGATATAGATCTGATGATTTTATTAGGGTTTAAGCATCCTCGGACCAGGCTTCATTCCCCCCAATTATTTACTCCCTCTCAAATCCTAATTATCCAAAAATGTTTCTTCCTTTTGATATCTAGCTAGGGTTTTATCCATTCATTTATTTGAATCATTTTATGGAACCCTTTTTTTGTATATTTATAGGGTTTTTTTTCAAGATCTTGTGGTGAGTTTCAGGTGGGTTTGATTGGTGTAATGATGAAAGAATCTGACTCATGTGAGAAACAGAAAAGTTTACCATCATTACTAACTTTTTGTAGTTTTTGTTTTTCATCTCTAGTTATGATTTTGTAATGATTTGTTTCTGTTTTATGATGATGTCAGGATGAATCTTAGTATCATTCATGGCTATGCTTAATGATTAGGGTGAGTTTAGTTTCAGATCCCTTTTGTTTCTTAAAAAACCAAACCAGATCTACTAGATCTGAAGCTAGATCTGACTCTTATAAAACCTCTCTATATTTATTGTCTGTTGTTAGTACACAAACTAGTATACTAGGGTTTTGTCATTTCTATTAACCATAGTTACTTTCATAGTTCACATTTTTGCATTGTGTGATTTGTTATTTTTCTATTCAGACTCTTAAAACTTTTCCTTTTGCAGTTCCAAGCATTGAAGATCAAGAAAATTCTTCAGAATTTTGTCTCATTTTGCTTATTATTAATGGTTGCAATATTGTAAATGTAATCATGTTTTCTAATCTATAAGTTGATTTAGCATACTTTTCAGTAGTCAATATAAAGCTGATCTTTATTACATCACCAAATGTTCAGAATACGTACCTTTGGTTATTTTTATGTTATTAGACTTCAAAGATATAGTACTAAAGTTGTATACTACATTGTGTTAAAATGAATTGAAGTCAGTCACATTGGAGACATGATTCAAGTACAGTCAGACCCATGACCATTTATAAAGTTACAAATTTTTTACTGTCTTGTTGCACGTTTGGTTTAATGTAGTGTACAAGTGAAAAGTGAAACACGCTGTTAAAAAAGAAGGTGAACTTACAAAGGAAAATGAGATAAAAGTGTGGAACAAAGGAATGTTTTTTAGGACATTCACTGGATCAGAACATAAAAAAAAGGATAATTAATTCGTATGTTAAAATTTAACACTGATCTACAAAGTAAATGAGAAAGACTTTAAAATAAAATAAAATAAATTTGCTTTTTGTTTTCCAAAAAGTTATCTTTTTCAATAGTGATTACACAAATTACCATGGCTTTTACATTTTGTCTTTTTTGACTTTGTGTTTTTGTATTACAAGTTACTATGTGCTTTACTTTTATTAACGAAGACTTTGACCTCGTGTTTTTTTTCTTTCTTAACTATGGTTTCAGTGTCTGTCTTTCTAGCTACTACCTCTAGGATTTGATGTCACATGTAAACCTTTTTGTTGTTGTAATTACATCTATTTTCTTACATTGGTAACTCGAACTTCAAATCCGGGCTTTTTAAGGGAAGGTAAAGGCCCAGTTCTTACCCATTAGGTGGGCCTATTTAATATGAATTTGCCTTCAACATTACCTATTGGCTATACTCCTTTGTCATCTCAACTCAATGATTCAAATGCTAATCTATTAGCCATTTGACATAACAATCTTTTACTGTTGTTAAGTCACATTTATTTTGTGTTTTCTAACTCCTCATACACAAATGCGCAAAGATGCTTCAGTAAATAAAAAGTAAGTATTTATTAAGTGTTTTCAACAATGCCTTCACCTAACCAAGTAGTGTTAAAACAGGTAGTATTAAATGTCACCAAGAACCACCGTTGCCAATTTTATTTTGCTTGAGATGAACCTTCTTAACAGGCCAATCAAATTTTATATGAAGCTTCGTGGTTAAGCGTTTTGTTTGTTCGATTTTATAATTTTTTGTGTGTTTGTAGTAACCTACCTTTTGGTCGGATTACTCATTGCACATTGTATAGTACATCATAATGTTGATTAATATATTGTTTTGTACTTTGTTAGTAGGTATTAGTAATCTGATTTAATTACAGTCTCGTGTCTTTTTATAATCAGAACAGCTAATTGTTAGTATTAGATAATTAATAAATGATTAATCATTCCAGATGTCATAAGTACTTGCTCACCACCATCACCCTTTTCCACTTGGAGTGGTCTCACTTTTTCTTTTTTGATTCTACTTTTTGTCAACTCTTTCTATTCATTTCCATTTATTCCGAAAACTACTTTATATTTTCTTATATGTTATTCGTTTGAATATTTGTAGTTTATAATGAGTATTCTGATTCAAGTTAAAAAGTGTTTAGTCACTCGAAGGTGAACCACAAAAATGAAGACATTGGTATTTGCCTGAAAATTATGTCCACAAAAATTTAATTGTCGATTTTTAGTAGGCCAACTTTACAACTTGATTTCCTGGAAATGTTTAGGCTAACAAATTATGTTTTGAACGATATTAAAAATGATTAATAAGTTGATGACTGATGAGATATATTATTAAATTATTTCCATACGTGTGCATGTCCTGAACTTGTTTCTTCCGGTTCATTGCATCCTTACCTAACTTTTTGATCATATTGTACCAGATAGAATACATAATAACTTGCAAAATATAATTGTTTCATGCAACTAGTTTTACTTTTCTTTTCTTTTGTTTGTTTGTCAACTCAATGTACCAGATAGAGCCCCAAGTAAGCTCAACATGCAATATTAATCAACCTTCGGGTATACCCAACAGAAATAGCAAGCTGACTCAACATTTTCTAATTTAGATTTAGGATGCATCATGCATAATTGTTGTTTTGTGTTATGTATATAATCTTTCATCATCAGCCGACACGTACTATTCTATTTTCCCTTGTAATTACAACACACACAAAAACAAGTTGTTCAGACTACAAGTTGTGTGATTTCATTTTTATTGCTTTTGTATATATCTCATGATGACATATCTCCAAGTGCCTCATTTCTTTAACTAAAAACAAATGCAAGTGGCCGTGCGTCTCTCTACTTGCGTTTCCCTAACTACACCATGTAAATATTCTTAGTGTCTTTTTTCCTGATAAAGGGATAATCATCTTAAAATAAACTATAGACCTAGATTTTCTTTCGGGTCCAAGACCTAGTTACGTTGTTGTTATTAGATTCATAAATACTCCCTCTGTTTCTCAAAGAGTGTCGTTTTGACTCTTTCACACAAATTAATAAAACATATTAAAAGTTCTGTTATGTCCCTGAAAAATAAGTTGACTGTTCATATTCTTCTTTGTTTTGAGTTTAAATTTGGTATTTATTATTAAAAGTTGTATTGGAAAATGAAAACGACACTCTTTGTGAAACAAAAAATTAAGTCTAAAACGACACTCTTTAAGAAACGGAGGGAGTATCTCTAATGGTATCATGGCCATACAAATTAAATACTAGTACCAAAACACAACCATTTTATATTCTAGTGGTCTGTACTAGTGTTGTTACTATATTACCGTCTGATTTCGAATCGTTTGATATTTACCTGACAAAATGGAAATTTTCATATATTTGAATTTCTAAAACGATTTTCTAAAAAAAATTGGAGATGTTTTGAATTTTGTTTAATATACATTCATTACAACATTATCGGTTTCCTATAAATATTTTCGAAATGTTTCCTTAATAAATGTCAACTATAATAAATTGTGTCTTACCAAAACTTTTCTAAATATTTTGTGATAGATATGTAACGAATAAGGTACGTTTTTTAGTCTCACTTTTCAACCTTTTATTTCACTCAGCATCGCTCAATAAATTCCAAACTTTTGTTTATCTCCACAACGAAAAAAATATGTGCAACTTTGTATTTAGCTCTCTTAAAATCTCTCACCCTCCCCTAGATGACCCTTGGCTTTTCTCCTCTATTCTCTAATCTAAATTGTCTTATTCTTCTCTCTTTTTTTCTTTGATCATATATTCTAAAGCTATGGGCTCTGGAGAAAAAACCCTCAAAAGTTTTCATTCACATCGTTTCAATAACATGAGCAAAAAAGGTGTCAAAGATGTTCCAAAAGGTTGTTTAGCAATCAAAGTTGGATCAAAAGAAGAGGAGGCACAAAGATTTGTTGTTCCTGTTTTTTATTTTAACCATCCATTGTTCATGCAACTCTTGAGAGAAGCAGAAGAAGAGTATGGGTTCGAGCAGAAAGGTACCATCACAATTCCTTGTCACGTGGAGGTTTTTCGAAATGTTCAAGACATGATCCATAGAGAAAGATCGGTTCATCATCATCATAATCATTTTGCTCATAGCCATAATCATCTTGTTGGATGTTTTAGAGCTTGATGATATATGATCATGCAAAAAGGGGTACAAAAAGATTTGTCTATGTTTTTTTTTTTTTTTGTTGCTTTTGTTAATTAGTGGGTTTGATCTTGTGGAGTTGTGGAGCCAGATATGGCCTAACCCACAAGATTTGTAGTACAAGTGGTGTTTAAAAAATATAAATAAAATGTGAAATTCTGAATGTTTCTTGTGCTATATGGTTATGTGATTGATGATGCTGATGATGTGATGAACAATTTGGCAATTTGCGTTTGATATTTTTTTGTTAGGAGACGTATAAATTAAAAAGTGGAAAAAGGATAGTCACTAATAAAATAAATTATCTTTATCATAGGAAAACAAAACAAAAATGATTCTCAGTCTGATTTTAATTTAACAATGTTTCTTTTTAGCTAAAAATTATTAGTGATAATGTTGCTTTATCTTTCAACGGCCGGTTTCGAATTTCATGAATGTTAGTGGGTTTTAAAATTGTCCAATAGAGCGTTAAAGACTTGTAGATTAATTAGTTACAAACAAAAATCAGCTAATAAAATGTTTCTTTTACATTAAAATCTATGTTATAACTAGAATTGAGAGATAAAAGTGCAACAATTATTGTAATTCCTAAAACTCCCAACAAAATTTTCCTTATATATATATACATACATACAATATGTTTACATATATTTATAAATGAATATAGGGAAAATAATTTTCTTTGATGAATGAATGATTGAAGATAAGAGTCAGCAAAAGTAGGTGCCTTTTTTATACTTAAAAGTCTTTACTGTCGTTAAGTCCAAAGTTTAATTTTCAATTTCTCTAAGGACTACACTTCTTATTGGTTATACATCAACATCCAACACACAAATAAGTATAAAATCGTTTGTTACTAACTTTTTCACTAGTTCAAAATTTGTAGCTGGCAAATTGATCTCTGCAAGTAGTTGATACTTTGTGTATAACAAAACAATACTATATGTAGTGTAGGAATATATCAAAGTAATAGCAACAAGTTTATTATACATTTTGGTTTGGACTTTGTATAGATTCCCTAAATTTTCATTAGCAAATGTGTACGAATACGAATCCACTCATATTCAACAATACTCACTCATCATGGCATGTAATAAGTGGCCACAATTTAAGGACTTCTCTCCACCTTTACTTTTTAGTGAGAGAGACCGACAAATTCTTCTTCCATTTTCTGCCGGTGTGCGGTGGTTTATGACCACCCACACCGGTCGGATCCTTTTAGCTTACGCTTTTCCTTCTGTTTGTCTTGATTTCAATTCGGGAGGGTTTGATTGANCAACAATACTCACTCATCATGGCATGTAATAAGTGGCCACAATTTAAGGACTTCTCTCCACCTTTACTTTTTAGTGAGAGAGACCGACAAATTCTTCTTCCATTTTCTGCCCGTGTGCGGTGGTTTATGACCACCCACACCGGTCGGATTCTTTTAGCTTACGCTTTTCCTTCTGTTTGTCTTGATTTCAATTCGGGAGGGTTTGATTGGATTTGGTTTATCGGTGGGGTGGAATCAGATTTCGATTTGTTTGGATTTCTGGATCCAGGAACGAGATCTTTCTGTGGTTCTTCTTTCCACCGTGTTTTTGTTTAGAGAAAGCTACGGGTTTCCGGATCCGGTCTTTTCGCATGTTCCAATCGACTTTTCCGATTTGCAATCTCTTTCTCGGCTTAGTCCCTCTGTTTACATGCAGCTCTACTTCTTTGTTAATTTTATTTGATCAATTACGAATGGAAGGTAGTTTGAAAGAGGCTCTCGTTCAAGGTTTCTTTTGGAATTGGTTACGGCGTTTTCCGACGGTGTTGCAGAATTCTTCGTCGGAATAAAGTTCCGCTTGGTGGTTGCTCTTCAGTGGCTTCGTCTCCTTTGGTGAAGCAGTAAAAAGAGGCTTGTAGCTATTAACGGAATGAAGATCTGCTTGTGATCGTTCTGCCTACCTCTTCCTCGTTCTTATCTCCTTGGCGATATAAGTTGCTCTCTCCATTGTCTTTGTGCTATGGACTGAAGATGAAATCTTCATCTTAGTTTGCCTCTATTTTCTATGTTCTTTAATTTGTAATTGCTTTAAATTTATTTTAACAGTTTTGTTTAGGGTTGTGGTTTACAATTTTAGGGATTCCTCTTGTGTACTCCGGGACCATCATGTTATGTCTCCGGCTAATGTACTCCGGGGTTTGTTTATCTCCTGGCACTGTACTCCGGCTACCTTTGCANGGACCATCATGTTATGTCTCCGGCTAATGTACTCCGGGGTTTGTTTATCTCCCGGCACTGTACTCCGGCTACATTTGCCGGTTTTGGCTCTCGAAGCAAATAAAGTATCACTTAGTGTTAAAAAAAAATAAGTGGCCACAATTTAATTGTCGGTCGAGTGGTGTCGACATTAGTGGAAAAGCTTTTGCTTATTTCCAAATTATGTTTACGACAATAATTAACATACCTTAAAATGTTATGATTATTCTTGAACCTGAAGCCATATAAAGTCACAAAACTTAGTAATACTTATATCGTTTGTGTTAATATCATACGACTTTTTGATGAAGTACCTCGAAATTTTCGTTTGTTTACTTCATGTCTTCATCAAACATTATAAGGTGAGAAATCAGGAAGTGATCATGCGAAAGAGCATGGTCAATATATTGATAAGGTATAGAGTGTACTTTGACAATTGTCATATCCAAACCATAGAACAACCGCACATTATTTGGGAGAAATAAACAAAAACAAGAAGGCCTCAATTTACAGATTCGTGACACGAAGTTAAGGTATCGAGTGGACTCACACATTATCCATTAATAGTCGTTATGGACCTATAAACAAAATAGGCTTGGCCCATTACATTTGTATTACCAAGCAGAAGTCGTCACCAAACCACTTATCAAAAAGCTTACAGAATATAACGGAGAAAAGAAGAATGAAAATGGAAAACGTAACAGTTAATGACCCTTTTACATGAATTCTCCATTTTCCCATTAAATTTATCAAAGTAAGTAAAGATTCCACATTGCAAAAGATATTATTTGACAAAAATAATACTCAGGGTGATTAGCTTTGATAGTTAAGGTTGATTAGCTCTGATTATGCACTTGGTGCATCTTAATCCAAGTTTGTTGAGGTGATAATAGGGTAATTAATCTGTTTCTAATGATGAAAGAAGCAATCTACTCAACACCAAACTAAGCATATTCAACCAACAGAAATATCTTAATTTGCCTTAGGAAAATTAGTCCCTTGTAGATATAGAGTAACACTCATATTAGACTTTTGTCTCCCTTTAAATGATTATTCACTTTTATCTAGAAAGCTTTTTATAAATGTTACTAAAAAAACACCCGAACAAACCATGTGACAGACTATGACTTATATATCACAATAGAAAAAAAGAATGTAATTGCTTTTGGTCATCGAATGATAATTAAGTTTCCCAAAAATTTTAAATTGTGAATCTTCTTCTATAAAGTAAAACCATTACACCACACACATAGAAAAGTTTTTTATTTTCTTTAATCATTTCACATAACCACTGTAATTATCACAAATCTGACCCTCTCTTTTTTTCTCTTTAATGTT
>OVAP01001969.1:0-15532 GCA_900406295.1 Aurinia saxatilis | reverse complement strand
ATGATAATGACGTTAAGTAATTATCTACTATATCAAATATTCATCTATTTACTTCACATGTCAATTTCTCTGCACATTATATACTTATCTTTCATATCACTCGGATACATCATAAATAGATGTCTGTAAAAGTTCAGATAAACATATATACTAAANAGATAAACATATATACTAACAAAAATAAACATCACATGAATATTCATATAAACATAAAAAATTATTTATTTATATCTATCTACGTCAAATAGATGGCTATTATTAAAAGTAGATCAAACGGAAAAAATGTAACTACATGTTCACATGGACAATTATTAGTAAGAGTAATAGCTACCATATGGCTAAATAAGCACCAACCAAGTGGGTAGCTAGCTAAGTAGATAAACACGTTACTAAAATGTTTATTTATATGTATCTACATCAAATAGATGACTATTAGAAAAAGTAGATCAAACACAAAAATACAACTACAAGTTCACGTAGACAATTATCAGTAAGAATAGATAGCTACTATAGGGCTAAATAGACATGAACCAATTACGATAGCTAACTACTTATAATGCCAAATTATAATGAAATAGTTAGCCACCTATTTAGATAGATATATTATAATAGATAACTATTTACAACTTATAACAAGAGCATTCAAATATAAACGTCAATTGATTATAAAATATTTAGCTATTCATCATAATTTTACTCATTCATGACGACTAGATAAATAAATTCGCAGTATAGACATAACAAATATGAAACAACNAACTTATAACAAGAGCATTCAAATATAAACGTCAATTGATTATAAAATATTTTGCTATTCATCATAATTTTACTCATTCATGACGACTAGATAAATAAATTCGCAGTATAGACATAACAAATATGAAACAAACACGTAACAAGTGGAAATCTATAATGAGATATAGATATGTTGAGCTATTTAATCAAAATGATCCACTTTTATTAAACACAAATGGAGAGAACAGACAAAAACATGTGGTCCAACTAAGAAAAAAATCTTTAAAAATAAATAAATCAAAAGTAATATGTTTGAGTAAAAAGTATTTGATGGGCAAAATAGACTTTTCAATACATGTGTTTTTTAATATAATACTATTTTATTATGGTTTTAATTTTGGTGGTAAAATGGGCTAGTTTTGCCAATTACTCTAAATTCTATTGGTTTTATAAATATATATTTTTCTTTTAAAAGATTACCCAATCAATCTACTATAAATCATATATGCATATACCATGCATTTTCTCGTAATATTTTTTTGGGGGAGGTCAGATACTGACCGGTGGTTCCTTTATTTACAGGGCATTATTATTCCACAATGACGTTTTCAGACATTTGGATTTGAAAGCAATGACTAAGTTTGTATTTACGTGTAATCAAACCCTTGTAACTTTATCCTATCCAGATTCGAAAGGAAGCATCAAAATTTGATAAACTTTTATTCACGTGAAATTAGTTATTTTTTTCCAAAAGGAAGGAACAGCAAAAGAGAAAGAGCTTTCCTTTGGCTCTTGTATCCCCACCTACACGCTCTAAATAACTCTCTCTCCAATAAATGTTTAATTTTGCTCTTTTCCTCAATTCGCAAGCAAGTACAGGGTCTATGATAAAGGCCAATTTCCATTCCATGAGGAATCACATGATTACCAAAACAACACTCAAATATAAGATATGATAAAATAATCTTTCAGTAGAGATAGTAATTGCTAAGGTACACAATTTTTTTTGCCATGGGGTTTGGTTTGGATGTTCTTTTGTGACAGATGTAAGCAAGGCATGTAGAATATGGAATGTGCAATATTGGGTTTGTTTCAGATGTTCTTTGCTCCTTTGTGGTATATATAAGATGAAAAAAAGAGATAGAGACGAAGAAAACTTACGTAAATTAATGATCTTGTCAAGTGATTGAAGACAGGACTTGATTAGATGGAAGGAAATGATCGAGCTAACCTTAGTCACGGCTCAAATACTTGGTAACAATATGGATACACGGGGAAATATAATCAGGTAGTGAGAGTGGAGACAGTCTTGAAAATTGTAAAATGGAAAGCTTCAAAATAAATTGTGTTGAATAACCCATAATACCATATATTTCTATCTATGTATGTACAACGTATTTTAAGCGGAAACTTTTCATGTAGAATTATAAACTTTTCAATAGCTTGTGAAAGCTTTTCATGTAGAATTTATAAACAGAAAACAACCCTCAGATAGCTTTAAGTATCCTCAGCTTTCATCTCCCTTCTCAAGAGTTACATTTCTGGGATTTTTTATTTTTGTTTTCTCACTCTTCGGGTATTGGAGGTCCAGTCTCATAAATTAGAAAAATCAAGTTATAACAAACATGTGCCGTTTGTGGTTTAGGGCTTTAGCAATAAACAAATGAACATTTTGGTGTTTCCCAATTCCGCTCATGATAAAAGCAACTTCCATTCCATGAGTAATTCAAAATGAGATATGATATAACAATCTTTCAACAGAAATAGTAATTGCCAAGGTACATAAATGTCCATGTGTTGCTTTGGAATTTGGATATTTCAGGATACTCAACCCCGCGTATTCTTTTGTGACACATGAAAGAAAAGCATGTCGAATATGGAATGTGCAATACTGGGAAGGCCTTTAACCACTCTTTTGCTATTTTGTATTTGTATATAAGATGAAAAAAAGGAGATACGAAGCATACTTGAGAAACTTTTATAAAAAAAAAATACTGCACATCTTTTTTTTCCTCAACTCAAAGCTTGACACTTAATCTACAAAACTAGCATCATGAGAACTCAAGGAATCACAAACCTGTCTCCTCTGGTAACGCCACTGCTTCCTCCAGCATAGATTTCTTGGCTACTCAATTTCCTAACAGAATGGAGCAAAACGAGAAAGGAACACGTAAAGGTGGTTTCATGCAGATTACAAGAATGCAATTTCAGATCAGGTCTTACAATGACCAAAAAAATGCAGATTGATTAGAGCAACAAGTTACCTGCTTGATTGCTTTTCCAACGTCCAAGCTCTGCAATGAACTCATGGTCAAACAACTTGCATGGACGATCGGACCATTGGCCTCACTATTGGCTGAAGGAATGGTCAAGTAAGAAGCTCCCTTGAACATCCATTGAGACACTTCTTGGCTGAAATAGTCTTCAAACATCTGTCCACATAATATACACGCGCATTGGTTTTCATCAGCAGCTACAGCAGAGCCATCCTCGATAGGATTCTCACTTTCACTCAGAACCTCCTCAGCTTCAGATTCTAACTCTCCAGCTTTTGCTGCTATCCAGTCATCAGCCTTTGGAAACCAAACCCTACATCTACTGTTTCTGCCACTTATTTCAGGCTTCTTCTTATCGTGCACCTCCATGTGCCTGTCGAGTTCTTCTTTTTCTCTAAGGCGAACGCCACAGGAGGTGCAGAGATGTGGAAGATCCTCGAAGAGACTACTAATCACCGCGGGGTGAAATTCACGGATTTTATCTGCCCTAAATCTCAAGCCTATGAGGTTTTCTGGTTCTGATTTTTCTGTTTCCAATGGTGCTACCTTAGGAGTAGTGGATGGACCCTTCTTCTCCAAAACCGATGTCTGAGCATCTGATGGAACCACAGATGCAGACATAGAACTACTGGTAGAATTATCAGGACTATGGTCCTGTGTTATGGAAGGAGCAGCACATTGTACACGAGATGGCAACTCCGTCTTTGAAGCAGATATCAAACCCTTTGAAACTAAGGAGCTCAAGAGGCACGAAATAGGATCTGAGTCCTTAGTTTTCTCTTTCGGTGTCTGTGCCGATGTGATGCCGGGAAGAGATACTGTGCAAGAACCACGTGGTGCAGAGGATTGTTCAACTCTTACACGAGCTGATAAACTGTCACCAGCCACTGAAACTGGCAACAGCGGTGGCAAAGTCTTAGGCTTAGAGGCTGCTGACAGGGTTGGCGCCCTTGCGTTAACCTCATCCTGAAAACCCTCCTCCTTGATTGCACCAGAAGTTGAGTTACTAGAAAGAATTCCACTCTTCATGACAGCTTGCAGCAGATCACTCATATTGGGTTGCCCTGCAGTTTCTGAGGCATTTTGAGCTGCTGACTTAGAGTCAAACTTTTCCACTTGAGATGCATCAGGTAATTCAAGTGTATTTGTATTTTTAAACTGACTACTTGACGATAGGGGACGTACAGAGTCATCCCTGGCGACATTATGAGATTTCATTGGAAACCGGGAAGCCCTAGGATCACGTTGAGGGAGGGAGTGAGCTCTTCTAACATCTTGCTTGCTCAGATTCTGTTTAGACGTTGAATCATATAAAGGCGACTGTCTATCTGACCCAGATCCTGAGTTTGGCAAAATTCCAGAGTTGACGACCTTAGCTTGAGGCTGAATCCCCTTCCTAGAACCACTGGCCGAGACAACTTCTGAATCATGCAAAGACCTAGGAGAAGACATCCAGCGGGCAAAAACACTTGGATCTTTTTGCTCATTGGAATATGAATTTGTTGAATTCACCGCATCAAACCTTGGGTCGAGAGCTGGGAATCTTGGTCGTTTTAAGAGGTCATTTTCAGATTCCTACAAGATGGGAGAAGGTCAAAAGCCAGAAATTAATGAGATACATACTATAATAAAAAGTAATGCAAATTACTATCATAGCTAACCAATCTCTCTGATTCATCTGGTGCCTGGAGCTCAATCTTTGGGTTGATAGTGGCTACGTCGGTTTCGGTTAATCTTGAGTGCATGTCCCACATAAACTCTTCTTCTTCAGAATTTTTCCAACTGTCATAAGGTACACCTATATTTCTAATAGGACCACTTGGTTCTGAATTTTCAACTCTAGTGGAAGCATAGTTGGAAATTCTGCTTTTGGTATGTAGCCCATCCCTCTGTTCAGAAATCAGATCAGGACCCCTGCTCACAGCTTCGTACCATTGTTTCTCACATCCGTCATCAGTAACCCTCGCACCAACTTTCTTAATCATCGATCTAGAATTATGTGGTAGATCAGACGCATAATCATATTCCTCTGTAATCGAATCCACATCTTTCTCGTAAAGGGGTTCACTAAGTGATTCCCTTTGAGGTCGCCGAATCATCTGCATTCAACAAACAGTATTAGACAGAACTTCAGTAGAAAACCTGTAACCATCCCAAGGAAAAATCATCTTACATTTATCTTAGCTGGTCCTACCCAAGAGTCACCAGATGGTATGCTTGAAACTCTCTCCAGTCTATCCGTATCCCTAGTCAAATTGGATGCTATCTCAGGGACATCAGAAACCATTCCTTTTGTCTGCAATGAAAACCAAAAAAGAATACTCAGGAAAATTTTAATAAAATTACAACTGGTATATAGAGTAAACTAATATACAGAGATCACAGGGCCCTTTGGAAAATTTTAGTTGCGGCCATATATAGATATGCTGCTATCTATATTTCAAAACCATATTATACTTCTTTTTTTTTTGTCAACCCGTATTTTCATTTATGAACACTTAGAACAGAGAAACCCAAATTGTCCTGAAGTTTAGGGTGTGTCACCAGTCATAACTTTCAGCGACCGAAAGTTTAGTTTGCTTACCCGTCCCGACTGTTGAAGGCGCTGCCTTTCTAGATACTTGGGATTCACATGGATGCTATTAGGTGGACGCTGAGATTGTGGATCAGCTCTGCCAGTGCTAACAACAGCTGCTGAGCCATCATTTCTAGCATTAAAGCCAAGCTCTTTCTCGATAAGCTGAAGTGTTTGCGGATGAAAGACTCCCTTCCAGGTTCCAAAGAGATGCCGCATGTTAGAATGCATAGGAGGGTCAACTTGTCTATAAGCCTTAACAAATACCTAAACGTACAAAGAGGGAGGTCAGAGATAACTTTGCTAGGAAATATAGATTACATAACCATGAATATCAACAAGACACCAAACCTCAGGCAGCCTGGCAGCAAAGTATTTAATGTAATCCCTTCCGATGTTCTTCACAATGCTGTCTAACAGGTACAACGTTGGCAGCTTCTGATCACTTGGTACCTGCATGGTATTCTTCAAATCAGATACTCAGAGAAAATAAGAGGCTAATATAATCTCACAGAGCAACATCAATGATTTCCAAAATCAAGGGGCCCCTAAAGACTAAGAACAAAATATTAATAGCTTCTGCTAATACTAGCATAAATCCTGACAACTAGGAATCCAATAAGAGTCACAGAAAGCCATTAAACAACATTAATGGAATTTACATGCCCAACAATGGAAGAGTAACACTATCCAAAGTGTCGATTTATAAGCTGGAGTGAGAAACAGTGAAATAGTATTCCTTGTCTTCCCATGGACCTGTTGAAAAGGCTCCACCTCTTAGATGGTTCTCTACTACCCAAAAGATGAATTGAAGTTCTTGTTTGCTTTCTGGAGGGCACTCGTTAAGCAAAAGGCAGTAACAGAAAATCCAAAGTTACTACAAACCGACCTTATGAGAGGTCTTGCAAAATAGTAAAGTAAAATACATTCGAACAACACAGTCAAAGATACACTACACACTCCTATAAGGCCAATTCAGTACAAAGACATGAGGAGCTGAAATATCAATTAATTAAAAATGGTTGCATGGGCAACAGGTAATGTGAGAGGAAACAGATGCCTGCTCAAGTTATAGAGAATGGCATTCACAAGATGACAGAAAGTAGACTATGAACTTTGTTCGAAAGCAAATTGATGAAGAAGTATAAAAAACACTAAGATTGCTTCGAAAATCGACTTTTTCTCATTGATATACGCACATATGACAATGTCAACCACCAGCACCAACATTACCTTATATAATTATAATATATACAATCATCCAAACAAGAAAATTGGAAAACTGGGTGTTCACCTCGAGGATGTTGTTGCAAATGGTGGTGACTACAGCCTTAGCAGCATGAACATTCTCTCCAGCAATTATGGTAAGATTCGTTATAATTGGCTTCGAGTTGAAAGTGAGCTCAGCCAGAGCCGACTTATACTGATTCACAAGCTCGTAATGTGGATGAACAGGCTGTGGCTGATACGCCTGATCAATCTCTGCTTCTCTCCCTCGAAATCTTGACGCTGGTGCTGTTGTTGCCACCGTCGACCCAACCGTTCTCTGCGACGGAAACTGCCGCGTATTCGGATTCACAGGCCGGATTGATTCATCGCTGAGCCTCGGTTTCTTCATCGGACCCGGATCTCTGGATCTATCAAAGGGTCGACGCGAATTCTCCATTTGGAAGAACTATACAACACAGGAATCAAAAAAAGAAGCTACGCAAAATTGCCCTAAATTCAAACCTAATTGGCAAAAAATCGATTGCAGATAACAACAAAATCCTCTTTAGAGCATTACAGCAATGGGGATTGAATTTGAAAAATCCTAGTTACAATCTATAACTGAGATGCATAACGCGAGAGTCTGCGGAGATAAGAATTCTTCGAAATCGGCAAAAATGGCAGAGATTTGGAAGGACAAAACTCCGATCAATTAGGGTTGTGCGAATTGGGGATTTTTAAAGACGACATCATCCGAGATCCGGTTACTGGCCCATTACCCATCTTAATTAGGCCCATTATCAATAGATCGAATTATTCCATCCGCTTCAACCATCTGATTTTGAACCAAATTAACCGCAAGACATGCTTAAAATCTGAATGGGAGAGAAGAATATAAGGCTTAACTTTTTGTTTCATATTATTAGCTTTTTAAATTTTAATTTTAACCTCAAATTCTATTAATAATAGGGCCTTTAATCAAATTCTCTTTTAAAAAATTAATAAAATTTTTAATGTGTTTTTTTAATATGTAAAATAATATACTATGGAACAAGAATATGAAAATGTCTTTATCCGGATACAGAAGACAGACATTTTATTGCCACATGACTTCTTTACATTGACTTTAGGATTTAATGATAACATTTAATTATTTAACTAGATTTAATTATAAATACTAATATTAAATTTAAAGAGAGATTGCGCTACTGGTTGTTGTTTATTGTGACAGGTACTTGATACAAATAAAGACACTAAAAACAAACCTATTAGACCACCTCCACAGATGGAAGGGGTTGTGGTTACTCTCTCTCTCTAACCATAAGCTGGTGTTTACCTACGCTGCATTCAGATTAGACGAGTTACCCTGTGACCTCATTCTGCTGGCCGGGAAGTGTAGCCTCGCAATTAAAGGCTTCGGTCCTCTTGTCTTCCGGTCGAATCCCCTTACACATACATACCCTACAGATTTCCAAACACAATTTATGCTTCAGTTCCAAGTCAGAGCAGTCTTCTATGTAACAACAAATTGCTGTCATTCTTTTACCTCTCCAGAAGCATTGTTGAATTGTTTCTGTTGGTAAACCTGAAAAATTTAAGTAATTAGAATATCACCTACACAAAAGCATTACAACCAATCATCGTCAAAATCATATTACCTTTGAATATTGATGGTACAGATGTTCCAAAATATACAGTTCTTCTTGGTAGGTTCCATAACCATTGTCTCGGGACATCGATCGGGACTAGGCTAGATTCATGATCCGCAAATACCTATATTACTAGAATACTTTAGAAGTTTCGTTGCAAGTAAAAAATAATGAAACAGTTTGACCTATAAATACAGTTGAAGTGTGACCTCATTCACTTGGAAATATGTCCCATTAAGCGGGAAGCTACCTCTCATAGCGGTTCGACAAGGTATCTGCAAGGAATTTACAACATATTATTCACAAAAAAAGTTGAAGATAAATTATGCAGTGCTGTTGCACCAACTTTTTTTTTTTCTTACCAAGATTGTTCCTCTCACTGTTTGTGATTTTGCTTCCCTAATGCTATTGCACGAGAAACAAGTTTCCTCATTACACAATCTACCAAGTTCTGGGAAAATGCATTTGTTTACAACTGGTTGAACGGAATCAACCGTCTCACCTAGTTAAAAACCATTACAGAAAGTTTTCGTTATCAGTTTGTTTAATTGATTGTAAGATTTGCATATCACTTAGTGATTCCTAGATCACCTGGTGTCCAAATAGCAAGCAAGTAGGAACATGGATCGTCAAATTCCCTCTTCTCAAACTGCCATAACAAACACAAAAAAGCTAGTTAAATTTTAATATAGACAGAACTGAGGCACATGCCTCTATCTAGCTGTTTAACATACCTCAACTAGAAGAGGATGCGAATCTGGAAGTTCATAGCTGCAAAATATGAAAAAAACCAAATTAAGTGTTAAGAGTAACACATTCTCCCATACATTGAAGTTCAACGGTTTACAGTATCTAAGCTTCAATGTATGGGAGTATACTGCCACTTAACGGTTTACAGTATCTAGCTTTAATGTGTTACTTACACTTGGTGTTCTGTCCTTAGCTGGTTAATATTCTTGAGCTTAGGCATTGGAATAGATGCAGCTTGAGCAGTCAGTGCAACTATAGCGCTAGACATGTTTCCCTCTTGTAGCTCCTTGTTGTGTTCCATTATTTTCTTCAAGTTATTGGTAAATGCATCCATGTTTAGCCTGATTGTAGGAATTTCTTCAGGATCCTCGAAAAATGCATCCTCTATGTCAGCAATTGAAATTTGTGTGCATTCGGGCTCTGGTGATGCTGGCTGTTCGATAATTGGTTCACAACATGTGAGCTTGTTTGGTGTTTCTGAGTGCTTTACTGCTTCTGACGTTTGCTCTCTCTGCAATGGTTCTGGCAGGTGTAGTACTTCTGACCTTTGCTCTCTCTGCAACGGTTCTGGCAGGTGTAGAGGCGGAAGGTTTTTATCAGCTGTCTCAGTACCTTTCTCTGAACTGGGTAAAGCAAGCCTTGCACTGTGAAACATGTAAAGGTTACCAAACTGTATGTACCAATTTAAAGTTACTTTAGCTACTGAACGTTCCATTTCTGAATTCTGTTCTGGGATAAAGGGCTTCCTCATAATGCTATAAAATGTTTAAGAGAATAAATTGTTGCACCTTGCAAACGCACTGGCAAAATGTCTGCATTCTCCTCTCATTGGACATGCATTGCAATTAGGTTTGCTCTTTGTGCAAAACACCTGAACAATAACACTCAAGTATATTAAAAAACCTCATTACGTGTCCTACTGTCTTTATCAATTTCAGATGCAGAGCTCCTAAAGTCGAAGTGGAAGCTTGCTTCTTTGCTTCTTCTTAAAGTTGAAGTTTTGTTACTTCGTTACCCGCTTCATACAGAGATTTTGTTTTTTTTTTAAACATACCTTTCCAAATGTAATCATCTGGTAGTGCAGCTCATACCTGTGATATAAATAGACATAAAACTAATGAATGGACGAATTCGAATCACGTATGAAGAAGAACATGTTGATGAAAGACATGATGAAGGGTCTTACAATGTTTTTTGGTCGAGCTTGCAGAGACGTGGCCAAAGATACTTTTGAATAGACTCGAGAACAGGATACCTGGATAATCCCAACCCAAAAAGTATCAGGAATAATATACAATCTCCAAATAGGACCTTTTTGTAGGGTACTTACATTTCTAGAAGATGCAACTGAAGTGACTCTGGGAGAGGCTGAAGTGGTACCCAACCTAGTCTAACAGCTATGCGGCCAACATTAGTATCAACCTGTCAATAAGTTTTATCTTAAGTTCATAAATCATATAATCTACTTTACAGGGAAAACAACAAAAAATGATCCTGGCTTACTGGAAAGGCAAGATGGTGCAGTGTTAGAAGTCGCACACACTCCACGCTTTTCAGGCCTAATCCTCTAAAACTCATAAGATATTCTCTGCAAAGATTGAATAATATGAAATGCATTATTATATCATTGACGCTTAACTGCTTAATCAGTAATTTTACATGTCTTTTGGTTAATACAGAAGAAATGAAAAAAGCTTTTGTTTCAAACTCACTTTCCTTTGTCGGGTGGAACGTCTCTCAACCATTCAAGATCGATGCTTCCATGTTCTGTGACCAGTCGATTAAGGAAGGCCTGCATTGTTTTCATGTTCAGAGCCAATATAGGTTATAAATAAATTTGGTCACATCGTGATAAAACTGTACCTGTATACGTTCAGCAAGTTTATTGTTCATCCCACGACTCTTGATTGTTTCAGCTACTTCACTAACATTTGCGGTTCTTATCGCTTCCCAGTCTACAGAGTCCATTGTCCTTGCTGTTTTTTCTCTTTTTCCTTCTCTACCTTGTGCTTCTCTTCTTAAACTATCCCAATCAAACGCTTCTTTTTTCCCCTTTCCTTTTGCGTTAGCACCATGCATATCACCTGGTGGACTTTTTGTACCTTCTTGCATATCAAGCAAACTCGTGCTTTCATTAATATCTGGAATCATAGTCTGTGTAACTTCTGAGCTACAATCACCAGGAGACGTATTTGGCGATACTTGTGAGCTTCCAAGATTGTTTGTAACCCCAAATTCTTGCCTTGAACTGTCGTACTCAGTCTTCCTATTGGACTCTTCGATTGTGGTAACCTCTGTTCCTTTGTCTTGTAGCCCAGAAGGCCTTAAACCCTGCAGGAGCTTCACAAAGGAAGGACAATGCTCTCCTTTTGAGCTTGATCCTGCTCTCTCTATGGTTTTAGGAGCATCAGAAATCAGAGAGTCTTGACACGTAAGAACAGAATCTTCAGAGGGAGACAGCTCTTGGACAGGATTTGTCTTATCAACTTCTTCTACACTTGAGCCTTTTAGCTCTGAAAAAACTTGCGCATTTGAATCCATGGGCTTGCTAACTGATTCATGGGCTGAGCTGGCAATATCACTACTGCTTCTAGAGGTTTCATTGTCGTTTACATAATCCTTCTCCTCATCAGGCTGTATATTGCTTAAAGTAACACAACTCTGATTATGAACAGGTGGGTTCGACATCGATTCCTCTGAGTCCAAGTAAGTTATTCGGATAGAAGCCATCGAGCTTGTTCCTACGTCAAAGTTTCTGCCGGGTACTGAAGGGGCAGGAAACGCTGCAGCAAGCGACATAAAAGCAGAACTACAGAAAAATGAAACATTTAGGAAAAAAGGTTACTCTCTCAGAGTTGTTGCTGTCTTGAATTTAAATTTGACATAGAATTATGTAAGATGTTATACCTTGATAAATGGTCAGATACATTTTGAGTGAGAAACACTCCAACAACAGAATCAACTACAGATCCTTTCCAAGGTGTAAAACGCCGATCTCCTGTTAGAAAACCAAAGAGACCATAACAACAAGTTACATACTAATATATAAAGTTAACGACCAAATAAATACTAATTATAACCATGTGGTTGTAACAAAAACCACAGGACACATTTGGTGTATTACCTTGTACAAGATGCATTCTTGCTATAAATGAGTCTGTTCGTCCTTGAAACACATTCCGTTCTTCTTCCCAAAATTTTGCTTTCTGCTCGTCTGATCCGTTAACACCTTCGTTATTAATATTCTCCATGAGAAGTTTCCATACTCTATCTGTCTCATTGTCTAGGTCAACTTTTGCTCGTGCACGCCTTTTTTTAACAGGAGTGAAAGGCACCATTGCTCCAGCGCCACTGCTGAAGGGTATCATCTGGTTCATTGTGTGAGGAATGAGAGCAGCTTCCCTATTGATGTCCAGTACACCCAACAGCGCAGTGATTGCTTCAACCGAGTGACGTCGTTTCCAAATTTCATCTGGCGGAAGACCAGCTGGAAAGAACAACATTTTTGTCAGCAAATAGGATATTCATTCAATAAATTCAAGGAAAACAAAGTCATGGTGGTCTAAATTTTCTTTACCAGCAGATGAAGCTTGAAACTGAAGAAGATTCGGAAGAACAGTTTTCTTGTTGGTTTGCAATCTCTCAGACTCGGCGTTTCGCTTCTTTTTTCTCATCGTCACCCGCGTCTCAACAAGAACATTATTACTATTATTCTGTGGTCTGCTATAACCTCCTGCTTGTAACTGCTCATAAACGGCTGTAGCTTTGTTTATAGCAGACAAATTCCGGAATCGAGCATGGCCTGTTGGTTTCTTATTTATTGGTGTGTCTCCCTTATCTGAGCAAACAGTAGACTCCAAATGTTTCCCTCCTTGAAAGGTACATTTAGAAACATACTCGTATGCATCAAGTCGTTGTCGAACGAATGATGAGCCACCAATGGCAGTAGATCTCATCCCTTCCTGTTGCAAGTTTGTGAAATATAGCCAATGCATTTTCTGGTAGTCATGTAGCTTATCATACTGAATCCCAGATGATGAATTTATGTCACAAGTTGGTTCTTTTCCTTGTCTCCTCTTTGCAGATTGTGGCGTCAAAAGATCAGCTCTTTCATTACTGTCATTGTTCTCTGGTTCCTTTTCCTTCCTTTTACCTTGGCTTCGCTTCCTCGGCGTGTTAGGCGTCAAGGGAAGGCCATCTTTCGATTCTTTATTTCCGGAATCTTCTTGATACTCTTTGGGAACTGATTCCCCCTCATCTTTGTGTTTACTACAGCTGCTGTTCAACTCGGTTTCTCCGTTTTGAAGTTTGAAACTCTCATCTTCAAAATCCAAAGCTCTTCTACAGATCTTCTTGGCTTGACTCGGAGTCTCCACAGCTGCTGCTTCAACCGGGGTCTTATCAACAGCTACTTTCTTCCGCACATACTTCCTCCTAGGCGTTTTAGTTTCCTTACCCTCAGCAGCAGGTTTCTTAGGAGGTTGCTTGGGTTTGGCCTCTTTAACAACCTTTGGCCTATGCTTCTTCCTCTTGGGCTTTTCGGGGGTCTTGATCTGGTCAGCAACATTGTTACACACTGAGCTAACACTCTCCACTGCTTCAGTACCTTTCTCTATCAACTCTCCCCAACTACCTGTAAATAATCAGATATCTCAATAGAAAGTTTGTCTCAAAATTGAACAGAATCAAAGTCCTCTTACTTGTAGGTTCCTCATCTCGGGTATTAGCCCAAGGTGGAGTCTGACCAGAGAAATGGGCTGATGCAGTATTAGCTAGATGCAACAAATCTCCAAAAGACAAATGTTCAAGACCATTTATCTCCAATCTCTCCCTGCATGCATCAATTCCTTTAGCAATTCACTTTGAATTTTCCGAAATTTAGGACAAAACCAACACTTACCATTTTTCTGTCTGGTCCTCTCTCGAATTTGAGTAGATCGGAGCAATTGGCTTCATAGGTGTTTGAGGAATCCATGGAGCTTGAATGCTACTACTCTGTTTCTCCATTTTTTTATTTTTTTTTTATTACTTGTCTTTTGACTCTTCCTTAATCTGATTTTTTCCGCCGGGAATTACAAAGAAAAAAAATACTTGTTTAGCTGCAAAAAAAGTTGTTGAAGAAAAGATCACCAAATTGTAAAAAAACGCGAAGAATCTGAAAATGGGTAGATCCACTTTTTACTGGAGGGTTTTGAGAGAGAGAGAGATCTCAGGTGAATAGCGACTTGTACTATTCATCCGTTTTTTGTTTAAACATCTGCTTTTATTANTTGAGGAATCCATGGAGCTTGAATGCTACTACTCTGTTTCTCCATTTTTTTAATTTTTTTTTATTACTTGTCTTTTGACTCTTCCTTAATCTGATTTTTTCCGCCGGGAATTACAAAGAAAAAAAATACTTGTTTAGCTGCAAAAAAAGTTGTTGAAGAAAAGATCACCAAATTGTAAAAAAACGCGAAGAATCTGAAAATGGGTAGATCCACTTTTTACTGGAGGGTTTTGAGAGAGAGAGAGATCTCAGGTGAATAGCGACTTGTACTATTCATCCGTTTTTTGTTTAAACATCTGCTTTTATTAGATCACCATCGAGGTACGATTCATCCGTTTTTTTTTTGTTTTTTTTTTTTTGAGAACGGTACTATTCATCCGTTAGGTAGACGAAAGATAGCAGCATGACTTTTCAGATTCACGACACAATTAAAACGGAAAAATGGAGGAGAATGAGGAGATGCGAGAACTTGTTCGGTGAGAAGATAAGAACACACCGATCGTGTTTTTAGAGAGAGATCCCAGGGGAATCGGGTGAGTAACGACTTGTACTATTCATCCGTTTAGGTAGACGAAGACGACTTTTCAGATTAGAACGAAACAAATGTAAATCAAAATACTTACCGATGATTGGACTGGAATCGATGGAGGAGATGAAAGTGATGAGGGTTTGTTCGGTGAAAGGATAAGAACACACCGATCCTTGGAAACAATGAAGTTTAAGAGAGAGTTAGAGACAAGTAATATAGAAAAAGGAGTAATGGCCTTTTTGGCTTAGCGTATATATAAAGAATGAATGAGAGAACATGTGTGTATGTGAGTGTGATTTCACGTAGCCGTTTATTTTAGCGCGCAAAAATTCGTTTGGTTGGCGGAAAAAGTTTTGTATTTTAAATAATATTATTTTTATTTTAAAGTTATTGGACTATAGGAAAGTTGATTTGAAAGTTAGTTATATAATCAACGTCTTGTTCTCTTTCATTATTTTTCTTTCTCTAGTTTTTTTTTCTTCATCTACAAATATAGTTTTAAATATTAATATTTTCGTCTCTTCTTTCTTTCTTGTTTTT
>OVAP01001968.1:1943-21274 GCA_900406295.1 Aurinia saxatilis | reverse complement strand
GGACATAAGTAAATGGTCTGTTCGAACAAGTTAGATAGCTTTCTCCAGTTACTGTCCCAATCTTATGACATGGAAGCAGACTTATGAACTCGTGATATAATCTGAGTAGCAAAACAATGGATCGGGAACGAGTTTATATTAAAATGGAAGTCCTATTAAGTTTAATTATGTTACAAAAGTTGTTGGCACTACTACTCAAACAACAACATAATAGAGCTACACAACCCCAAACAATTACAAATCTTAAGTTTCAACCTCTCACACGAAGGTTTTGTAAATGGAATATAAGATATACACTTTTGAGGTGATGTGTTTGTATAGTTTCAATAGATATGGATAATTTTTGGGTATTGACTCACACTCACAATACTGTGTTGATGTGAAGTGCTTTGAGGAGAGATGTTGCCATTTGTTTCACCAGCACTTGTCCTCCTGAACTTTGTCCGTCACGTCGTTCTTCTATAAGATTCTGCAGTTTCTGAGGGAGGTCGTTCTCTACAATGAGCTGTTTTGGTTTTGGATGATGCTCGTAAACAGCCTGCTTTTTAATGATATCCAAAACACAAACATTTTTTAACAAACAGAAAATTACAATCAAGAACTTGGATAACAGGATTGGGTGATTCATTCATTACCTTGATGAGTTTCAGGAGATTAAGTCGAGCAATTGCATCTTGGTGGTCTAACCTTGAAATTAGCAATGGAGTCAATCCATTTACAGCTAATGTCTTGTTGATTCGATATGATTTTCTGCATTTGAGAATGAGAAAGGATTAGACTAAAAAGTGGGAACTTTCAGGACATATTGGAAAGATATATAATAATNCTGGGAACTTTCAGAACATATTGGAAAGATATATAATCTGTTAAAAAGAGGAGAATACATACGTGATAATCTTCAAGAATGGCTCCAATATGTGCACAAAGTGTCTCTCTGGGCAGCTCTGGAAGAAGTTAACTAATTTCTGAATTGCATCATTCTNGTGGGAACTTTCAGGACATATTGGAAAGATATATAATAATCTGTTAAAAAGAGGAGAATACATACGTGATAATCTTCAAGAATGGCTCCAATATGTGCACAAAGTGTCTCTCTGGGCAGCTCTGGAAGAAGTTAACTAATTTCTGAATTGCATCATTCTTGAGCAATGCCTGTTCCACCTTGCGGTTGTCATTGTCTTGCGCCAAGCATACAGCTATTGAATCTAAGGCTATTACAGACCAATATTCATCATCGAGCAAACTAAGGTAAACATCGAGACCGCCGTGAGCCCTTAACTGCTCTCTTGAATTCCGGGATGCATGAGCCATATCACATAGTAGTGGCAATGCGTATTGTTTCAGAGGAGAATCCGACATGATGAAGAGCATCAAGTGCGGAATGATTCCATTTTCAGCTGCTTGTTCCTGTCTCCTCTTGTTTATCTTGCATAGGTTGAATAGCGCACTAAGCACCTGCATAATTTCAAATTTATAGAAATCAAACTCTAGTCTTCTGGATAACATATGGATAACAAGTTGTAACTAAAAGATGAAAGCTATCTATACGAAAGTGAAGAAGGTAACCTCATGATGAATCTGATATACAAGATGCCCATCCTTAAGCTCAAGGTTGGGGATCAAATGCTTAATTGCATCTGCACGCTGAAGATTCTCCAAGCAATTTGGATCAGTGGATAAATGATTGGTGCACTCCAGTATCTGGACAAATGAAAGGCATTTTTAAGCATGTGATCAAAAGATTCTTTAAACCACATATCTAATTCTAAACTTCATACTACTTTTTAATACCTACATATCTAATTCTAAACTTCATACTACTTTTTAATACCTTTAATAAGATAGGAGATTCTACACGGTTGAACATCTGGAAAAGACGACTGAGTAAGCTCTGGCTGCACATGTATGATTTTACTGTTGTATCAGCTCGAGCAAATTCAAGGAGCAGATCAGCCACTTTCTCCAAGTATTCCCTTGCAACATCTGCACTCATTGTTGAGACCATATGGGCAAGCAAACCAGATGATGTGGCACTTCCAGGTCTAGCATTTAGAACACCCGAACCTGATAGTACGCCAGATGCTGTCTGAGATGCAATCCCAGACGTAGAAGCAGCTCCTTCCACAACCTTCTTTGTCATTGTTTTAGTGGGGTATCTAGCTGTAGTATCATGATTTCCATTTTCCTTTCCACGTCCAGAGACCTCTGAAGAAGCCAACAAAATATTATATATGTGCCTACAACATGAACATCTTGCTATATATAAAACTTTACAACTTACCTGCAAATTCGGCCATCAGAAAGTCTAGATCTCCATTGGCTTTCTTTTCATTTGATCCGTGCAAAAGGGGAAGTCTGCTTTCATGTCTCTCTATGCCAGTGATATGTTTTACATAATCCAGTTGCCCAGAAAAAGGTCTGGAAGGCGGTTCTTTCTCCAACAAGCTAAGCAAAGGTCGAACTTGTTCTGGCTGAGTACCAGAACCATTAGACGCACCTTCCGCCAATTTCTGAAGCTTATCTGTTGATGTCCTGTTGGCGGAGAGAGATATCCTATGCTGTTGTCTAGCATCATCAGTGCCCGACGTTGAGGCATCTGGTGCAACACTGCTTAATCTAGGCCTATCACCATCTGGGTGTAAGGCATCTGGTTGATGGACATCTGATCTTCGAGAATCTGAAGTTGACGCATGAGAAGCCTCTTCACCTNCCATCTGGGTGTAAGGCATCTGGTTGATGGACATCTGATCTTCGAGAATCTGAAGTTGACGCATGAGAAGCCTCTTCACCTCCCCCATGCCTAGTCTTCAACACAACATTAGCCACACCGAGTGAAGTCTCATGTGGACTAAAAGTAGGATTGTTAGGGTCAAGCTGACCAGAGCGCGCTCGTGGAGCTTGACCATCCACAATCAGTGAGGCCCCTGATATAGAAGCCAGTCGGGTTGCCTCATTCAAGCTATAAAGAGTGTTGATTAGCCGAAGAAGAATTCCATTCTTTGCAGCTATACGACAGAAATCATTTCTCGGGGTGGATCTTTTGAGTTTGAATACCTGCCACATCCCATCAATAGCCAAGTGAACCATCTCCCTGGAAAGAAAAGCTCACATCAGTAGACTGTAGTAGCTATAAAAAGATGAGAAAGAGTGTGAAAAAAACAAAAGTTAAATTAAGAAAATAGTCACAGCTATTGAGCAATGTAACCGCCATTTTCAATAAAACGAGCACACACCGCAAATAAGGCACGAGAGTCACACAAAATCATATGTGGCTACAATTTGTAATAAATTTAGGCACCACTGCGTAGAGGAAAATTACAAGTCTTTGGGNNTTGTAATAAATTTAGGCACCACTGCGTAGAGGAAAATTACAAGTCTTTGGGACGATAAATACCAAATTAATTTCTACACTTTAACATATTGAAAGTAGTTCAGACACGATATGAAGACGGTAAAATATACCCACCTGTATTTTGCGTAATCTGGTTCAAGAAATCCAACCAAAACTGGTATTCCACGGCAAGCTATGAACATTTGCAACGTTAAGGGGCTGTAAAGATGTTACCAGATCAACTCTATGACTTACAGAAACAAAGAAGAAGCAAAGCGGTATATAATGTTTTGACTATTAACCTTGACTGACAAAGCTGCTGCAAGAAAAAAGCTGCTTCTTTACGAATTTCTCGAGACCGATCCCTCTCGGGACCAGCAAAACTCATTACCACAGGAATCTGCCATTACAATTAGAATAATCAATTTTCCCGGGATATTTTGCCACATCACAAAAAAAATCTGATTCGACTATTTGGGAACATCATGAAAACTAAGTGATGGCATAAGATAAAACTTACGAGACCAACAAGGCAAGCATTTTCCTGGAAGTCAGTGTNACGAGACCAACAAGGCAAGCATTTTCCTGGAAGTCAGTGTTATCTTTAATTATTTCATTTATCAGCTGCAGCACGGCACATATTACCTGTAAACACCAGAGAAGATTAACAANAGGCAAGCATTTTCCTGGAAGTCAGTGTTATCTTTAATTATTTCATTTATCAGCTGCAGCACGGCACATATTACCTGTATTCACATAAGTCGGTCAGTATTCACATTGAACTAACAGCTATTGATGATGAAGGACAACAAAAGATCCTGCTTGATTACAAACAAACATACTCGAGATTTAGGAATATCGAGTAGATCCATTAGAGGGAGGAACCCATGCTGTGTCACAAATACTGCTTTCTGCTCAGGTCTCTGACGAAACATGGCAACAAGTTTCAGACAGGAAGATACTATTGCATCTTCTGATTCATCCGGCCTTAAGGAGCTGACCAATCTGCCGAACTCAACTGCCTACAAAAAACTTAACCAGTAAATACTAAGATTTGGTGTCGGTAAAGAATGGAAACAACGAAAAACGGAGTTAAGAAGCAACATTTTTCTTTTCGATAATTAATTAGCAAAAATCATTCTCAAAGCATGAAGCTAGACAGTCAAGTAGCATTAGCATAATATAAAATGCTGAAAGTTTAACCAAAACGGCACGATATAAATATGTAGAATACCTGCAGAGGAAAAAGATTCTCCGCAGGAACCTTTTCATCAAATACCTGACAAACAAGATATGAAAATATGTTAGCAGTATACTACCTGAATTATAAGACCCACATATTTGAGACAAAACATACCAAGCCATCAATATCAATAACATCATCTTTCAAAACACCCATCATTAAGCGGAAAAGATCACCACCATCATTTGAGTGCCCTACTTCACCCTCCATTTGCTTTTGAGCAATTGTAGCCCTCAATTTTGTTGCCAGATCATTCTTTCCACCATCTGCGACAGGAGAATCACCCTGGTTGACGTTTGATGTAGGCATCGATGTTGAGGCTTCATTTGGTTTTCCCTCCGGAACTTTATCCAATGGATGAAACAAGTCATGCAAAGACGCATCCCCAGGAGGATCACTAAACCTTGTAAGTTCATTCCCACCAACAGTAGATGGAGTCTTCACGGCCTTTAAGATAAAAATAACAACCAAAAAACATCTAGTCAGTTTGCAAGTCTTCACATCAGTATGTGGCAGCCATCAATATAATAGAGTACTTAGTCTGAACGCATCATTCAACAAAGCAAGCGAAAGTATTGCCCTAATCTTGAAAAGAACAAGAAAAACCTGCCTCTATGCATGGAAGTGTGGAAGTCCCTAACGAAAAAGTATATAACACAGTACAGCCTAACAGACTGTTTAATGTTTATCAGTAAAGAAAAAGGTTTTTAATCAATCAACTCAACAAACAAAGCACATTATACACCATCGTGACTGACCATATAATCTAATAAAATGCTAGGACAATAATGACAGTAAAATACAACTGACCTTTCGAAGCCCACTGTCTTCACCTTTTTGGCCAAAACCATGTGATGTGTGGTCTACTTGGATGGAACCTTCTTTTTCAACCTGCTTTGTTGCTGAAGTGCTTTTTCTATCTTCAGAAGCTTCAGTTTCAGGATCTCCAGGTATCTCATCATGTTCAGATTTCCCATGAAACTCTGATACATCTTCAGATGTCCCTTTTACTTCCGAAGAAATACTGGGCGTATCAGATTGAAGAGGAGATTTCTCATGGATTGAAAGTGTAGGAACTTGATCTGACGTAAGTTCATCGTCTGAATTATCTGTTCTTTCTTCACCAATATCATTGGGTGTAGACTGATCTTTCTCAGACCTAAAACTGTCCACCCCTCCCAGGGGTAATTTGCTTTTCGAGTTCTGGAGAAAAAAGTATGGACTGTGTCAGTAGCTTTAGCAAAGTTCATCTTTAGTTCTCTCTATCTGCATCTTCAAAGATCTATTGATGGTAAAATAGAGCTGAAGAATCTTACAGTTTTTAACATCCCTAGTCTATCTGCTGAAAGACTTTCAGCTACATCTCGAGTACCTTCATCATTGTTCTCTGAACTTGAAGCGGCATCCTTCATATACCTGTAAAGGTTGAAGTACCCAAGGACGCATTACAGTTCAGTGGAAGCAAGGATCACTAGTGTGTTCCCTAAGATGAGATAGATAAAATATTCATCCTAATTGTAAAGTTGAACTACACAGATTCTGACTTGATTGTTCCACTATGCCGGAGTGATGACTGCAATGCTCGTCTAGAGTTTTTTATCCAAGGGTGAGAGAGCAGTGTTTTTGCATCAGGCCTCTGCCTGGAATCCTGTTACATGCACGATACAAATCAGATGTACATAATGGACAAAATCAGAAATGCCTAGGTTCTGGTGCAGAGGTAAGTGGCATAATTAAACATTATTATAACAAATATACCTTCTTGAAGCATTGTCGTAGGAAGTCTGTAATATCGGGAGAAAGGCTATCGGGAATAGGAGGGTTATCATCCTAAAAGGAAACAAAAAAGGGAATAGTTTGTCACTTCTTGCTAACAGCTTTTGCACTATTTCAGCAGAGAAGAAATTAACAACAAGGACGAATACGAAAAAGGGGAAGGAAGAGACACATAAATTTTACTGACTTATAGTAAACTCATAAGAAGTTGTCAAAACCTGAACAATACGAAAGAGGGCTGGCATGGGCTGCAGATCATAGTAAGGAGGTACACAAGTCAGAAGTTCTATAACAGTGCATCCAACACTCCAAATGTCAGAAGCAGCACAAACTCCAGACATTTCAATAACCTGAATATGAGGTTGGTATTCCGTTAATACGCAAATACTCAGGTAGAAGGTCTCTAGAAGAGAAAACAAAAATAAAAATAAAGTCTATTTTTGGAAACAAATGAAAGTACGCTACACAGAATGTGGTGATGAAAAACAGAATCTATATATCATCAAAGGTGTACCTCAGGAGCCATCCAATAAGGAGTTCCTACCACTGAGTGAGTGTTAACATCNNNNGCCTCGTTTAGTTTAGTGGCAACTCCAAAATCAGCAAGCTTAACAAGACCCTGAAGAGTGAGATAGTCAAGCATCTATCTAAGAACTAATAGCGTAGAAGAATATTACACATCATAGAATACAACAGATTATGAAACAAAAACACACTGAATACACACCTCCTTTGTCGTCAAAATATTTGCACCCTTGATATCACGATGTATGACACCCTGCTCATGCAGATATACCAAACCTTCCAAGACCTGTATTCACTAGTTAGTACACACTACAAAAAGAAATCTTAACTCAACCAGAAAGATATGCAACACACCTGAGCAATGTAAACAGCCACCAAGGATTCCGGGAAAGGTCCAAATTTATTTGGTTTAATAATGTTTGCAAGAGAGCCATTCTCAACATACCTGCAAACACATGATTAAACTTGAGTATCCAGACCATAGAACAGCATGGACCAAAACAAACACAAAAAACTACTTACTCAAGAATAATATGAAGGTGAGACTTCGTCTTTGACGACCCAAGATACTTCACAATGTTTTTATGATTCAAGTTCTGCAACAAAATATAACCTTAGTAAAGAGAAAGACAGCCAGCCTAACTATTAATGAGAAGTAGCCAAAATACAAACATCGACTGATTTGACTCACGGAGACTTCACCAGGACCTTAACTTTGTAAAATGTCAAAAATTCAGAAAAGGAGGTCAAGCTCTACATGGAACAGGACAAAACAACACATATGCATATACCAGTCCCAGTAAATGTTAAATCTAAAAGGAAGTAAGAAGATACCTTCAATAGATCAATTTCTTGCTGAGGAACGCGTTTGGACAGCCGGAAACAACCCACATGTAACACCACACAAGATTTGAGTCAGTATACAAGTGGTAATTAGACTTCAAGACCATATTTAATCTCATAGCAGATAAAGGTAACAAACCATGATAGTGTTAAGATCCTCTTGAACAATATTCTCCAAAGAGACTTGTTTAATAGCCACAAAGTCTCCATTCTCCAAGTCTAGTCCTTTATAAACTCTTCCATAAGCTCCTTTCCCAATTTCATCTCCCAGCATCTAACCATAGTAAAGCACTAGACTTTAAGCTCAAATTCAATAAAAAGTAACAAAATTTCATATAACTAAAGCTAAATCTTAAAACCCAAAACCCAGAAATGAACTAAAGCTTACATATTTGTTGTCAAGAGTCTTTGATTTATGGAACTGAGATGACGTCATTTGCCGCGCCATCTCTTCTCCCTCACCAAACTCTGCTCAAGGATCCATTTTTAGGGTTTAATTTCGAGAATTTGAAGGATTTAGAGATCTAAGTTGCAAGATTTTTGAAGATGATGCCAGACGTAAGACAGTAGTGTGAAAATGAAAATTTAATAAAATTGAAGAAAGAAAACAAAATCAACTTTTGAGTTGGAAATTTTGTACAGGAACTGTATTAACGGAGAAGGGGATGGATATTTATGTTAATTCTCTTCATAAGCCAGGTTTTTCATTATTTATTATGGGACCCGTACTTTCTTTTTTCTTTATGATTTCACCCCTATGTTTCCTGATTTGTTAGATTTCTGCCTTTTTGTTTAATTACCAAATTTTATCATTTGTGAAAAGTTGGGCCAAGTATTTAATGTTTCTTTTCAGTGGTTTCAATTTGTAATTAATTATTTTTAAATCTAGGTGGTTAGTACTAATTAATGTATGTTATCAACAAATCTAAAACATTTTTGTTTGTAAAAGTTTTTATTGGCGGAAATAGGATAAGCGAATATTTTTGGCCAATCAAATTGTAGTTTAACATTGTAAATTATCTTTCATATCAACGTTATCTCTAGATAAAATTTTGGTTTATGTATGTACACGTGGTTAACAAAACTTGTAAAGTTGAAAAAACATTCAGGGGTAAAGATGGATACAAGTTTGTGATTTCTTTCCAATTTTATGTAAATAAACAAACGTATTACACTATCACACGTGGTACTTCAAAATAATGCATAAACATTAGAAACAAAAATTTGTTTTATGTAAATAAAAGTGCAGCTCACACTATTACATATGGTCATCAAAAATGGAAAATCGAAAAAAACTCTCATTTAACAAAAATATATAAAATTTTTATTTGATAAAATAGGTTAAGCGGATATTTTGGAAACTAAAGTCATAATTTTACAAAGCTAATTTTCATACAATAATTTTTTTACCGCTATAAAAAACAGATTATGATATAAATGAATAAACATATTAGACATGGTCACACGAAACAAGTTAGAATAAAATTTTAAATATCATTCATATTTTATGACCAGTTAAATTATTATTTTACAAAAAAATTTTTGATGTGAATGTTATTTTATCAAAACACTTTCCTAGTTGAACAAGTGTATCAAATGGCCACCGGAAAACAAAACAAACATACAGAAAGACTTCACTAACCACAAAACAGAAAAATAAAGCATTAAACTTTACATGTTAATACTTCATAGTCTTAGTCTCCAATCCTTTGCTAGATGAACATATGTATCAAATGGCCCCACCCAAAAACAAAACAAATGGAAAGATTTCACTACTAAAATTAACATGTTATACTCTCCAATCCAAAAAATATACTAAATTTAATCCCATAACTTTGGTCAGTAAATAAAAGATAAACAAATTATCATCCGTTAAATCCATGCAGATAGAATCAGTAACTGTAACAAGGTGGAAGAATTAAAGCGCGTAATAAGTAAACGTGAAGACTAACGCGTGAACACAAACTCTCGGTAGGTTCATTGGCAACATCACTAGACTAAAGAAAGAGAGAGAACAATGAGCAAAAAACTCTAACCAATCCAAGAAGAGAGATCATCATCATCAAGAAAACCCTAGCTAGCTAGAGAGATCTATCTATCTATCTATCTGTTCTTGAAGTGAAGAAGAAGATGAACGAGGAGAAGAAAGGAGTGACGAAGAATACGACACCGTGTTGCATGAAGATGGGGATGAAGAGAGGACCATGGACTATTGAAGAAGATGAGATTCTTGTGAGCTTTATAAAGAAAGAAGGTGAAGGAAGATGGAGATCGCTTCCTAAAAGAGCTGGTTTACTCCGATGTGGAAAGAGCTGCCGTCTACGGTGGATGAACTATCTCCGGCCGTCGANCTCTAACCAATCCAAGAAGAGAGATCATCATCATCAAGAAAACCCTAGCTAGAGAGATCTGTTCTTGAAGTGAAGAAGAAGATGAACGAGGAGAAGAAAGGAGTGACGAAGAATACGACCCCGTGTTGCATGAAGATGGGGATGAAGAGAGGACCATGGACTATTGAAGAAGATGAGATTCTTGTGAGCTTTATAAAGAAAGAAGGTGAAGGAAGGTGGAGATCGCTTCCTAAAAGAGCTGGTTTACTCCGATGTGGAAAGAGCTGCCGTCTACGGTGGATGAACTATCTCCGGCCGTCGATTAAACGCGGTGGTATCACTTCTGATGAGGAAGATCTCATCCTTCGTCTTCATCGTCTCCTAGGCAACCGGTTTGTACATATCTACTAATCATATAGATTCTTAAGATATGACTCATTTTCTCATATGTTAATCAAAAGTTACATATATACTTAGAAGATCGTTGTTTGTATGTGAGTGTGTATATATAAGCATAAACTAGGTNGGTGGTATCACTTCTGATGAGGAAGATCTCATCCTTCGTCTTCATCGTCTCCTAGGCAACCGGTTTGTACATATATACTAATCATATAGATTCTTAAGATATGACTCATTTTCTCATATGTTAATCAAAAGTTACATATATACTTAGAAGATCGTAGTTTGTATGTGAGTGTGTATATATAAGCATAAACTAGGTTTTTTTTTTGTTTTGTTTAAGCTATGGTCTTCTTATTATTCTTGATCATATATGTGTAAACATCAGGATTTTGATTCTTGATCATAATTTTGTTTTTCATTATATATTTTTTTGGATTCTTTGTTTATTGTAGCATAAACACTTTAAGATACATAACAACTATAGGCACATATATAGAGTAAAATTACAAATGTAATCTGAATATGACAATAGTTACAAATTNTATAGGCACATAGAGTAAAATTACAAATGTAATATGAATATGACAATAGTTACAAAGAACAAAACAACCAAAAACATGTATATACCATGTTTTATTTAAATGTAAGTTGTAGTCGCCAAGATATTTATGTATGTATGTGCATATAGTGAATTGTGTAACTCATTCTGTTGTGTGATGTAGGTGGTCATTGATCGCGGGAAGGATACCAGGAAGGACAGATAATGAGATCAAGAACTATTGGAACACACATCTTCGAAAAAAACTGATAAGACAAGGCATTGATCCTCAAACTCACAAGCCTCTTGATGATGCAAACAACATCTATAAACAAGAAGAAGAAGTTTCCGGTGGACAAAACCCTCTAGAGCCTAATTCTAGCTCTCACACTGATGATACCACAACTGTCAACAGTGGAGATGGGGCTAGCAAGAAGATTAGTAGTATCGATGTCTTTGGCAATGAAGAAAACGATGAAGCGTTTGGTTTCTGTTATGACGACAAGTTCTCATCATTTCTGAATTCGCTTATCAACGATGAAGATCCTTTTGGTAATACTATTCCCATTTCCCAGCCATTGCAAATGCATATTTGTACGGATGAGATTGTTGGAACATCGTCGAGCTTAGGACATGCCCAGAGACCAGAAGATATGTAACTGCTGGTCGATCTTGATGGCTTCTGTATGTACCATGCTTCGAAAAATGGTTACTAATGCGATTTAAAAGGTTGGTATATGTATGCGATAATTTGTTTTTGTGGTGACTTGTGTGATTGTATAATCACATATGGGTATGTTATCGATTGTACAAACGATTTTATATATATGAAAGGATCTCTCCTTTGTCCGCCAGTCATGTATCATATCCTATCAAGCATAATGTGAATAAATAAGTTAGATATAAAAGAAAAAAAAATAGTAGATCCAAAGCTTTCTAATTAGGTTTAAAACATTTTCTAATTTTTCTTTTCCTTTTTGCTATGTGAATGTTAATCAAGAATAAAAACTCCTTTTTCATGTAATATCAAAACTCCAATATATATTTTTAGCCATGTTCTTAAAGCTCTTTGATCACACAGGCTAAGTATGAAGCATGTAAATGTATACATGCATTAACATGGGTTATATAATAAGTTGAAACTCAAAACTTTTTTCATATGTTTTACTTTGGCGATTTTCTTTTAAAAAGGTGTCAAGTATGTTCACACATGTGTATAAATATGTAAATGTTGATTAAATCCGTAAAACTTTATGTTAACGAAAAGTTAATTTGCATGTCTTTTATATATGCATAATATGTTTACTTATAAAACAATATATCTCGTTGATGACTAATACCTATGTTAATTCCATACGATCACCATTCATTTTATAGACCAAGCTTAAAAATGTACCATCGTTCCGAATAAGAACCCTTGGACAGATTGACATTTAACATATACAAGTTTACTCAAACCAACTTTGGCATGTGTGTATGCTGCTCCGACCTAACCTTCACCTTGACCCTTCGGTTCACTTCACCAGCAGCAAAATTAAATGACTGTATGACTGACATTATTTGGTGCAACCAAATCTGTACAAAACATTCATATAAAAACTATAGCTCCATAATTTAAGATCTTTAAAAGATTGTATCTATATATTTTCGCAAGACTGGGTATTGACTACTAGATTTCTCTCCCAAGATCTCTAGTTGTACCAAAGAAAAAACAACAAAACGTCATGAAACATGTGAATTGTGACTAGAAGAACCAAGAGAAATATGATTTAAACCAAGCATTGATAAACACTAAAGATAAATTGAGCACATACGTAACTCATAGAAGCATTAAACAAGCACATTCATATGCATATACACATCTTATTATAACGAGAGTAGTACTACATACCTATATGGTCGCAGAGACTCAAACAGATGCTGCTCTTTCTGAACATTTCTGTTGAATGTTCGTACTCTCTCTATATATATATCTAAGATTTGTAATAATTATTTAAAGGATTGACCGGTAGATTTGGTCTTCCATTTGTGTCTTCAATAGAAAGTTTGATCTTATTGTTTTAGAGATAATCAAATCATAAAGACTATACAACTTGTTAGGTACCAACTAATACTCTTTTGAGTTTAATGATCTCATCTACAAAGTCTCTACTTTTCTCTCTACAAGTATCGAAGGTTCTTTATACACCTTGTCTAAAAACCAAAAGATCTTTTTATTTTTCTTTCTTTCTTTAAGAGTAACAATTCATCAGTTAATTTCAGACCAGATATGGTGTTTTGATTATCGAGTTGTCAGAGAAAAGATTTGAGACTAAATGGTATAAACTTCAATAAATTGGAGTTATTAAGGATAGGTCCTACCTTCACAATGTTGTTGCCTAGTCTCTGAGCAAACAAATTTTCTTTAGTCATCTAACATGGTGGTTCCACTATGATGGATGTATTAATGAACATTAACCAAACAAGTGTACAATCATATATCTGTTGTGTTCTTCCTCGTATTGAAAATGCAAATTAGTCTTGTTCACTTGGCAAATCGCAATGTCCATTCTTTAGCTACCTCGTCATGCTTTGCTCTATCTGACAAGTAGAGCCGAGCAATCACTGGTAGAGTTGGATTATCTGGTAACAAAAGCAGAAGAGTAAAGAGTGTCAGTTAAAATAAAGTAAGAAAATGGTTCACTAAAGGACTTGAAAATGTCTGATCTTGACACACGAGATTAGATCAGTAACTTACAGGGTTCAGGTTTTAAGAAGATTGATCTGATGGCTTGTAAAACCTTTGTGATTGTAAGAGCTGGACTCCAACTATCGCTAAGAATCTCCATATTTAAATTCCCTGCAGTATCGACATTACAATGATATATCCGTGTCTTGAACACCACCTACAAAATACAAATTCTCTCAATCTCTTACCCAAAAGACTCAAAAAAACTAAAGAAGCTAAAACTACTTACGCAGTAAAAGTACAATCTTAAGATCAATATTTTGCTACTAATGTATATCCTAAACAACTTCGATTCAAGCAAGAAAACTATGCATCTCCTCCATACAAAACACCCGACATCAAAACTCGAAAACGATCTCTGTTTCCACAATGCAACACAGTACAAACCTCAATCAAAAGACCAATAGAGATGTTAAAGCTCAAGACTTACTAAAAACACATCTCCTTAAACACATAAGCTAGCTACTAAACCCCTTGATCAACAAAGCTCCCAAATTTCGAAAAACCCATCACAAAGTAAGCTCCTTAATCATCATACCTTAGGTGGTTTAAAGGGATAATCAGAAGGAAAAACCAAATCCAGAAAAAAGATCCCTCCTTCATAAGGAGTACCTGCAAACCCAAAAATCAAAACTTTGAAACCTAACAAACTCCCAACCAAATCTTCTCACAATCAATTGACTAACCAGAAGGACCAATAATAGTAGCAATCCAATGATAAAGATTATCTCCTCTAGGACCAGCAGAAGAATCAAGAGGAGGATCAACGTTAAGCTCAGCCATCTCTCTCTGTATCCTCTTCCCTGAAGCTGACACTGAACTCTTCGATACCCAAGACGACGCCGTTCCTGAGTATCCGGCGTACATCGCCGTCGGTAGTGGCTTAAACCTCCCGCTTCCTCCAGGTGTCGTCATCATCGATCTTCCCTTGTCTCTTTGCTTATCCAATTTCACCACTTCTTCGCTCCATCGGAGAAATGTTCACTAAACGCTGCGTTTTGGGATGTGTGTGATTCGATTTTACAATTTAATAAAGTAATTGCTGATGTGGAGGATGTAAAGAGAAGAAAATCATTTTTTGTAACTTTTCTGATTTAAATATTTCTCTTTACAAACCTAGTTCAATTATTTTGTAATCATTTTTTTATCAACAATATTATATATGTGTATTAATAATTTTGTAATCATTTTTATACCAACTTAATCCTAATTTATTTGGTTACTGTTTTGTGTTTATGATTGTATGATTATAAACTTAATGGGGGAATTTCATATATAAGTTCAAAATTGGCAGTTGATAAACTTTTTATTTTATTTTTTTGTTAATGTTTTAACCGATTTTTAGTTTAGTTACTTTTGTAATTGAATTAACAATAGATTCTTACCAGAACTACAAATTATACAAGTATGATGGAATGATAAAACTTTTTTTGAAAACAAAAGTTTTAAACGAATGGTAAATCCACCAAACCAATAACTCAACTAGTATTTTGTCACAATGTTGTATTCAACAAATTTTTTTTAATGATTTGATTAATGAATTTTTTATAGAAATTTTAATAAAATTATCTCAAATTCTACATAAAACCATGTGATTTTAAGTATTTATATTTTAACTAAAAAATCATTCAAAATACTCTAAAACTACTTAAAATCCAAATGTTTAAAATATAATTTAAAGTTTGATTCTCAGATTTAGAGTTGTACAATTTTGGTTCTCATAAAATGTATTTTTACAACATTTACTCACACTTATTAAACCTATAACAACATATAGTTTTTGAGTTTCATAAAGGATTATTAACTTGGATGATGCTAACCTTCCATCATTATTGCGGGAAAAAAATGCTTTAGGTGAACATGAATTTTTCATGTTACTCCAGCAATCCTGCATTGGTTCGATTGTCATATTTGAAATTGATGATTCTATTTGATTTTGATGTACCAACTTTTCTGCTTAAACTGGTTACAACTGTAGTATATGATCTCAGTCTCTACCAATGTTTTAGTTTCATTTAAGGAAAATCAGTCAATTTACTAAAGTTCTAATAAGCTTATCAAAAGAATATAACATTAAAAGTTGATTGCTATGCTCGTGGATTCGATGCCGCTAGCAAGCGTGAATGATAATCAGTTTGTCAAAAATTTAAGTTCACTGATTGATGTTATTCCATTGATGATGTGGTTGATGATTTGATCTCCAATTTTTATTTTATTTGGTAATAAACAATAATTTGAGTTTATACATTATTTAAACTAATTCTAAATACATATTCAATACAACAACAAAACACAAAATTTTAAGTAATTATATACGTACAATATCTACCAATGGTGATGAGTACTTCTAAGGCCGATCTCGTTTTTTTATGTTGTAAACTCCATTTCTTTTCATTCAATCTCTTCCGCTACTTTCATGAGTTTTTCAATATACACATAACATAATGAAATTAATAACATATAGTATGTTTTTTGAACATCAATGCAAAATCCAAACAAGTCCAACACCATAACTCTCATATTTCTTTTTCTTATCTACATTTTAAAATAACAAATTCAAAAATAAATAAATCATTCATTTTCTTTTAAAGATGCATTCATAGTCAACATGTTTTGTTATGTTTTATGCAGAATAAAAATACTTAATTTGTTTTTTTCTTTACGTTTGTAATATAAACTGATTAAATCTTGCTATTGTACTCAAAATCACATGTTTTTGAATGGCATGGATTGTAAAAGTTATAACAATTTCCATAGTTTCTACATAAACTACAAATAGCAGAGATAATATTGTGCACTATATAGAACATATATAAGTTTTTTTTTGTTGTAATTGAAGCAAATCCCCCAAAATTTAAATCACTAATGATCAAATAAATACAAAGACAATGATTCTTCTGAATATGGAAATTTAAATCACTCACTCTAATTTTGGAAGATTTGAGTTCAAAGAGCAAAACAAAAAGAATTGAGAACTTGTGACATCTCTCTCTCTCTAGCTACACTTACAAAGTTACAAACACTACAAAGTAAAAACACTCAATACTCGTAACCGGAAAAAAACAAGCCGCTGGTAGACTAGACTTCTCCGGTTAGTACAAAACCACGGTTTGTCCTACAAAAGGCGGTCAGGCTGAAGTAGTAAGAGTAGTAGTGTGAGAGCTAATGGTGCCAAGAAGGGAAGTTGGTAGATGGAGATGATGAGTCCGTTGGCGTTTCCTCCTAATGGACTTACAGGTCCAGGTGCAGTCGGAGGAAAGTTCGTTGCGTTTGCGCTGAAATGTAGATGGAAAATGAACCTCAAAGAGTTTAGAAAAGATCTTGGTTTTCAAAATGTTAAGAAACTTAGTAAAGACATGAACTAGGATTGTTACCTTCCAGCATATGCACACGTTCTATAGCCTGCAAAAACGAACAAGCAATTGAAATTTGAGATAGGCGCGACGGGAACAAAGAATTATAGTAAGTTGGTTGAAGGAAATGAGAGGCTTACTAGGATCTCTAGCCGTAGCAATGGCTGAACCATCAAAGTCACAAGTTCCACCAGCAGATTTCATCTTCTGGTAATAGTCATTGAAAGCAAAAGAAGCGTGGCTCTTGATATCGTTCGGGAGATAGCACGGTTGGCCAGGTTGAATCGCGGCGCAGTTAGCTCGGCCTTGACCACACGCCCAATTCAAAGCGTCCTCTAACTTATCATCGTCAGCATCCGCTTTAGCCACGCAGAACAATGATGAACCGTTTGCAGTTGCGGGTTCAGAGGCACCGCCGCTCAAGCTAAGAGGATAAACTAATGTCCCATTGGGAAACACTATCCCCCAGTTCTTCTCAGAGACTGGTCCGGATCTCTTGTCTTCATTATAAAGCTCGTAGATGTATGTGTTTATCGGCATGTCTGGTCGACTAGGAGGACCTGAATTGTTCAAGACACGTTTGATCAAGTTGTTGGTGAATGTCTCTGCGTTACCAGCTGTTGCAGCCGTTTCATCGCTTCCACCCAACGTAGGCCAGCCAGTTTCCGTGACAACGACTGGAATCTTGGAGAAATTCAAAGCATCCATGGAGTAGTACGCAGCATCAACCATAGCATCAAACATACTGTTGTAATGTAAAAGCGTATTGGGATCAACAATCTGCTTCACTGGAGAAAGCTGCTTGAACAACGCGTAATCCAGCGGGAAAATCCCGTTAGCAGTTGTGTAACCATAGTAAGGATAAGCATTCAACATGAAAAAAGAACCGGTGTTCTTCAAAAACTGAAGAAGCTGGTAAACAGTTGTGTTCCACGAGGGACTAAACGTCGATGTAGATGGAGGAAACGGTTTAGGCATTATATCCATAGACATCGGGCTTGAAACTTTGACTTGAAAGTTGAGATTGGAAGCCACAAGAGCCTTATGAATGTTGTTAAGAGCCGAGGCAAGAATCGGGGCCACGTGAGGAGTTGTGGTGAGAACTTCACTACCGACAGCAATGGCGGTTATGTTAGTCCCAGGAATATAAGCAGCTACATTCTTGTTAACCCAAAAAGCTGCCGCGGAAGGAAACCTTCCGATTCTGAGGATTTCACCATTGGTTACACCGACCATTACTTCAATACTAGTGTTGGCAAATGCTTTGAGCATATGGCTATTAGCATCATAGAGACGAACGTGCGTGATTTGTTGCGATTTGAGATGCGTTACAATGTCTGATGGCGATGGCATGTTGGTAAGATCTGTACCTATGTTTACCCCGATGAATGCAGCTGTATAAAGAATCACATTTATCAATACTCAGAGCCTTGAAACTTCACCAGTAACAAAATTAAGATCTTAGAGATACAATGTGTTGAGATGAAATTCACCGTTTGTACACGCAAGAACTGAGATTAGGAGCAAGATTGCTTCTACAAACCATCTTGGAAGCAGCATTGGAACCTACAGAAAGCTTCAAAAATTGAGTACTATGCAAATAATTGTAATATCTGCAAGACTGGAAATTTCAAACCCAAAACATGAAATGTATTGTATATTGCTCACACTTAGTTTAGCTAAACACTAAAACTGGAAATTGTTAGATATGGTAAGAACCCTAAAATCAAAGTAAGCAACTTTTTTGTTCCGACAGAAGTAAATGGATGGGGTCTAGACACCAGAACCTAATCAAATGTTTCTGAGAATACAACGAAGCTAAACAGTAAACAGTGTATAAACCCATCAAGCATATGAAAAGCCACATTCTTTTGTTCCTTATCTTTATCTTTTGTCGTTTCGTTCTTTCAGAACATGTTGTCTGAAAAAAACCGGATTTGCAGAGAGCAAAGAAGAAGAATGTGGAAGATGCAGCTGATTCGGAAACTAAAATGCGACAATAAAACCCAGATGCATAAAAATTAGTAAAGTACCTAATTTTGAGCTTGCCCACTTCCAGATTTCACTCGGCTGAAAAATTTTAGATCACAGAGAAAAGAGATCCAGAGTAAAAGGAAAGAAAGTAACCAAACAGTTCGAGGTTTTGCTGTTGAGACAGAACAGGTTCAGAGAGATGTTTCTAGTGTAATGAAAAAGTAAAGACTTTTATTTGTTTTTCTCTTTTCTTTTTATCGAGAAATTATTGTGGAAAATAAGAAAAAA
>OVAP01001967.1:0-12077 GCA_900406295.1 Aurinia saxatilis | reverse complement strand
TTCAGTTTTTTTTTTTTTTTTTGCTTTGGTTATACAGGTTAGTTTTGTATTTATTTGTTTTATGTGGAGGAACTTAATAGGTATTTAGACTCGGAAACTTAACATATAACTATTATTTTTATGCTCCTTTTCAAAACTACCACTTTTGGTATGTTTTCAGAACTACCATCATTTATTAAACCTATTTTTTTCATTACAAATTTGCTAGGATTTATGCATTTAGGACTTAGGGTTTACTAAAATTATAGATTTTAGAATTGACATAGGGTTTCTAAGTTTAGGATTCAGGGTTAACCCCTTACAAAATTAGGGTTTAATTTTTATAAGAGAAATTCCCTAAGATACCACTAATATATGTGTTGTGGACACTTTTAACACTACTATTGAAAAGATCCAAGGATACCAGTCTTTTGTATAGACAAAGACTTTACTACCCTTAACCTACTTTATAAACTTAAATAAAAAACAATTCACTCAAATTGAAACAAAAAGCAATCAACGATCAAGACGACGAATTCACAAATAATATCTAAATGGCTTCATAGAGAATCTCCGATGAATTCATAAACAATCTCCGACTACTTCATAAAGGATCTCTGACGACGACAACGACCGCACGATATTCGATGATGACTGCACTATTCCGAGACGACGAAGAGAACAACCCTGGTCAGTTGTTTTGTGGTAATTTTTTTGTGTAGTTCATGAAATCTCACTTGAACTCAGTATCTTAGTGAGATGTAGCTTGAAGATGAAGAGAAATCGATGTGCTGATTTTAGATTTGGGATGATTGTAGAGGAATCGATGTGCGAGAAAAGACTAGGATGATGAGCTAAAGTTGTTTAACTGTGATGATTTAGAGTTCAAAATTGATTTCCCCCAATGATTTCACAATTAATTGCAGGCTTTTGTTGATTCTCGCATGAAATCTTAGCGAGGTTGTATTGCTGTTTTAGGAAGGCTTCTTGAATGTCATGTTTATTAACTAGTTGCATGTTTGGGCATTTCTTCAACCTCATTAGTCATCAATCTGGTACGTAGTTTCATCTAATATTCTTTTTTGGTTGAATTTTCCGTGGTTTTGGTTGAATCTCGCATGAAAGAAATCTTGTCAGTTAGGTAATAATGTTTACTGTTGCGTTAGGATGGCCTTCCTCAATGTACAAGACATCAATGAAAATATACAAAAACACTTTATCTCATATCTATCTAATCATATAAACTTACTATGAAGTTGAGAGATGACATTTATCATTGTTGTAATCGTATAAACACTTTATCTTTGGTTTAGGAAGGCCTTCCTAAATGTAGAAGAGATGAGTGAAACTTTATAAAAATACTCTATCCGATATCTAGCTAGTTATATACACTTTCAATGAAGCTGAAAGATGATATTTATCTCAAAATGGTGTTCTATGAACTTAATGTAACATATTCAATGATTTTTCATAGATTGATAACTTATGTGAGATAAACCGATGTTGTAGTTTTTGAGATATTGGGATTAATATTTTTCAGTGATTTTTTATTTTCTAGAGAACTATGCTTGAGCCTTATTCTGTTTGTGGAGAGTGGCAAGTAAGCGGGAAGCTACAATGGATTCTTTTAGTTGATACAAAAAGAGGAGCATCAATTTCTGAGGTGGATGAGGGCATCATTTTCAAGAAATTAAACGAGATTGTTGCTGAAGATTTTGCAGTGAAAGAATATGAAGTAACACTAAGTTATGTACTCCAAAAATAGATGAACAATTTTCGGATGATTCACCACCACCAATATACATGCGCAATGATCGTCAAGTAAGAACTTTTCTCAACAAGTTTAAAGGAGATCGTAGAGATATCTATGTAACGGTGAGTCGAAAACACAACTTACATGTTACTTCATAAAACCTAACTATGTTTTTGTCTTATCTAATTGTTATAGTTTTCACTGTTTTTAGATTGCTCTTAAGAATTATGGTAGCACCATTCAATCAAAGACTCAACTTCCAAGAAAGAATTGTGATTTGGAGAACACACGCATATTAAGAGTTGTAGATGACAACTCATATGTAAATGAATTTAATGTACCTGGTAATCAACATATAACATATTGCTTTAGTTGGGTTGATTTATGTTGTAACTATCGGTTTAGTTCTGCAACAGTATTCTATATTAATTGATTCTTTTTTCTGATATTTTAGTTGAATGATACATGGAACCACACCCCTTTCCAACATATTAGCAGCAAGATTCAGTCAAATACCATGTACCAAAATTCTCATTTACATGAAAAACAGCCGGTAAAGTGTTGTCTATATTTATGTGTGCAGTCACTTTTTCTTTGATGATTTTCATATCATTTTACAAGTTTTGAGATGCATTTGTAAACATTTAGGAAGGCCTTCCTAAATCATCTTAACCTTTTAATTTTGCTATATCAAACTTTTTGCCTACTATGGTCTTTTAGGTGAGTGATGATTGGATCCACAAAACTCTTCAGAGTACTAGCAAAAGTATTCAATCAACTTCCATTCATTACGATTCCATTATGATCATGGTGTTTCATATATGAATGAATCTTATTTGCGTGGAAAGGTATAATATTATTTATCTTCAAAATGTTCCCTTGCCTATGGTGTCAACACTTATTCTTTTGATGATTTCATATCTCCTATACGAAATTTCATACGGATTTTTAAATATTTAGGAAGCCCTTCCTAATAGTTTGTAACTTTGATTTTAGTTCGATTACAGCTCTGTACATTTTTTTATTTTGGTTGGTTTAATGTTTCAGTATCCATTGTTTCTCTTTACAGGAGCTTAGTAGATCAGTTTGCAGTGTTATGAATGACACATGTTTGACAACCGATAAAAGAATTAAAGAATTTATGTTGTATCATGCTCTAGATGCTCCTCCAGTTTCTATTGGAAGTTTACATTCCACTAGGGGCATTGACGATATACGAGTGGAGAAAACTTTCAACAACAAAGATGAGATGATGGATAAAATGAAAAAGTGGGCATTCAAGTGGAAGCTTGAGTTCAAGACCCTTTATTCAGACACGAAAAGTTGCATTAGTTTGTATTGATGATAGATGCACTTGGAGGATGCGAGCAATAAAAATAAAGGGTACAACTTCTTCTTTTGTCGTGAAGATATATGTTCATGAGCATACTTGTGATACCATACACAGAAATGCCAACCATAGGCAAGCAAGTCACAAGGTCATTGCAACGATGTATTGCAAGCACTATGGAGTAAAGAAAGAAGGACTCACACCAAAGCATCTGATGGAGCAAGTACGAGAAGACCATAATGTGCCTATCAATAATAAGAAAGCTTGGCAATCAAAAATACAAGCCGAAGATCTCATAAGAGGAATTCCTGAGGATAGCTACCGCAACATAGGTGGATGGTTGTACATGAATAAAAAAGTTAACCCTGGATGAGAAGCTTTTCTTGAGTTGGATGAGAATGGGAAGTTCAAGTACGCCTACCTGTAAGAATAAACCTAAATTTTTTAGGAATGCCTTCCTTATTTTTATTTTATTTTGTGTAAAACTCAAATATACAATAGAGAATTTTTTACCTCATCATTTGTGTTAACCAGAGTTTTTGTAGAAAGTTGGATAGTATCCACATCATCCTCTTTGTTTGACTGCAAAGACATAAACCTTTTTTTGAGTAAGGGTTCCCTAATCTTTTTGTTAGTCTTAATATGCATAATAGAATAAAATTTTACCCCATCATTTTTGTCAACATGAGCTTGTGTAGAAGGCTGGGTATCATCCACATCACCCGTACTTATAACCACCTCTTTGTTTAACTGCAAAGACAAACTTTTTTTTAGGAAGGGTTCCCTAATCTTTTTGTTATTCTTAGTATGCATAGTAGAACAAATATTTTACCCCATCATTTGAAATGGGTGGAGACTGGGTAGGTGGCTGGATATCATCCATATTGTCCCTATTTGATTGCAACAAAAAGTTATTAGGATTATTAATCATCGATTTCTTTACCCCATCATTGACACGAGGTTGTGTAGTAGAATTCTGGATATCATTCACATTATATGTGTATCATTCATATACAATGGAGAAAGCATTTTACCCCATCATTTGAATTGGCAGGAGACTAGGTAAGACGCTGGCTGTGATCCATATTGTCCCTGTTTGATTGCATCAAAAAATTATTAAGACCGTTAATTATAGATGTATTTATCCTCCAATAAGAGAGTACCAAGTTTTGTGATAAAGGGAAGAAAAGAAAAAGAAAGAGGAGAGAAATGATATTTTACTTCATTACCTTGTTGAGGTGTAGAATGGTCAGAATCAGTGTTGGGATTTACAACATCTTCATTTACCTGCAAAAATGGAAATGCAAGTTTTTTATTTGAGTAAGATGATCATATCTTAACGCTATTTTCTTCATTTGAAAATAACAAAACTAGAGGTGATCAACTTTTTTCTTACTTCCAGTGACGGATCCAAAGCACCGTCAAACCATTCTCTGTGAACGCGTAGATCGTTCTTTCCAACAACAACTTTAACCTTTGAATCGGTTCTCAGTGTGACTTTTACTTTTTCATCGTCCAGAATGATTTGTATCGTCGCTTTCCACCAACTACCACTGTAAAATGCTTCAACCACATTCAATAACTTAATCTCTGCTTCGGGTCTCGATGGCAATGGAGGATGGAGCATATCCACATATACTATTTCTTTCAACTGTTTCGTCTCAAGTTTGTCGATAAGCATTGTAATGTGTGTTGGACATGGAACTTCAACATCTTGTTAGGTAATAATATCGGAGTTATCACCCTTCCCGGACACCAGCAATCCATATATGCAATCTCCACAGCAGCACCACTCTTTATATAAGAAGGTACATCATTCATATACACATCTTCTTCTTCTCTAATTGCCTGTAAAGAATGATCACTTATTTAGGAACTCCTACCTGGCTAAAACTTGATTAGCTTATTAATGTGATTAAATCTTTGATAAAAAACATACTTTACTGGTGGGGTTGGTTGGGGCATCCGCAGAAGGTGGTGGTGGTGTTGCAAACACAGCAAGTATCTGCAACGATAATAATACAATGATATATATGCCTCCCTAAAACATCAATAAAGCTTTCCAAGTTCAAAAACTAATTTAGGACGGCCCCCCTTAACATCATTACACTTCCTAAATGTCATAAAAATATACAAACACATACCTCATTGTTGAAATATGTTGGTGCATCGCTTGGACTCGGTATGTCATTCCTAGCAGATATCTGCAACCATGAGAAAGTCAATTTAGGAAGACCTCATTAAACCACCTATTAAGCTCCCTAATGTTAAAACAGTCTACAAAGAACCACAATTTCATACATGTCCATGACATATTGCCACTATTTCCTCCATTTTCGAGATTTGACCCTTACGCTTCAAGAACTCTTCATCGACGTTTGGAAAAGTTTTCAAACTTCGCCATGATCGTTTGAATGTCAATTGATTTCCCAGAAATTTCTTCAGTTGCTTCTCGCAGATCAATAAAGGCTCTTTTTCAACAAGAAATGAATTAAACTAGCGGAAAATGCTAAATTTCTTTTTGTTGCTGCAATTATTGGTCCCAAAAAAAATTTCTCTACTCGTTCAGATTCTTGACAGCCAAGAATCTGTTTCACATTTTCTACAACACCAAAATTGGAGTAACATTTTATCCTCACTCCTTCCGTTGGTTCTGAACCCAATTTGTATATGAGTGGAGGCAGTGGTATGCTCAGAGGAAAAGAATCTCCCATGTTTACCTGTATAAAAAGAAAAGGAAGAGGTAGACGGTTAACAAAGTGTTAAATGCAAAATTTAGGAAGGTCTTCCTAAACTATAAGAAACTAAAAGTATAGGCATTCGCACATACAAAAAACATACACAAAACCAAAAATATAAGTGTTAACCTATATGAAAGAGAAAGAAAGAGATAGACGGTTAACAAGTGTTAAATGCAGTCTTTAGGAAGGCCTTCCTAAACTATAAGAAAACTCAAATTAGATGCATTAATCAATACCACGAGATAGCACCAAGACCTATAATGCAGTAATGTAGTAATCTGAGGAAAAGGATCTCCCATGTTTACCTTTTTTAAATAGATAAGTGGTTAACAAGTGTCAAATGCAGGTTTTAGGAAGGTATTCCTAAATTAAACTAAGAAATCTCAACATACACATCAAAAGACTCAAAACCATACACAAAAACCAGATATGGATCATCATGATATATACACATATCAAGTGTATAAAACACAATACACCTGTAATGGATTAATCAAGGTCACAAATTTACGTTGGGGTTTGTCTATCATCGGTCTATACGTACGTATACCACCAAAATCACAATACTAAGCTACACAAATGAATCCACATCACGAAACTAATAGTGACTGATCGACTAACGTCTTAAGCGAAGAAGTGAGACTCGGATTCGCGAATATGACGGAAGAAGAAGACGAAGAAGGTGGTGGTGGTTTGTGTTGAGTTGGTGGTTGTCTCGAGCCTACTGTGTTGGTGCAATCCGCGAGTGGTTTTCTCTTCGAGAAGATTCCAGCGAGAAGTTTCGTCGCGAGGAAGCAAAAACGAAATTTAGATTATGCGATTTGTTACTATCTGCCCCTTTTGTTTTTTTTTTGTTTTTAAGTTAATGAGGTTAAATAAAGGCCTTTTTAGTCTTTTCATTGTTAAATGATGGTATTTAATGAACTTTTCTCCCTTGAATGGTATTCAAGGAACTTGTTTTGTGTTTAGTGGTATTTTAGAGATTCTCTCTAAAAACAATTATAATATAATTTTTAGAAAAAAACTTTTGACCATGTTTTCTTGAAAAAGAGAAATTTAATGTAGTAAACTCACATATATAGGTTAAACACAAAAAAAGTTAGTGTAATCATTTGTGTTATTTGTGATTAAGAAATAATTTTCAAGTTTAACCCATTTATGATACAGTTTTCTATAACAAATTTCTATTTTTCAAGAAAATGTGGACAAACAACATTTCAAAAAATTATAAAATAATTACTTTTAAATAATAAACTAAATAAACATATATAAATTTGAAACCTCATTTATCATATATTTAGAAATTAACATTATAAATTTATTTTTGGGAGAATCTCTAAAATACCACTTAGTAGTTCTTTCAATACCATTCAAGGTAGAAAAGTTCATTCAATACCATCATTTAACAATAAAAAAAAACTAAAATGATCTTTATTTAATCTCACCAACTCAAAAGGAAAAAAAATATATATATATATATAAAAAATAGGGGGCAAAAATCTCAGAAAACTATTTTCTTCTCCACTTCTTCACGAGAACTTCTCACCGGAATATTCTCGCCGGAATCATCTCGCTGGCATCTCCTCCTTCACCAAGACCACTCATGGATTGCACATCCACCGTCGTCTCGAGACCACCACTAGCCCAACACAAAACTACCACCACCTTCTTCGTCTTCTTCTTCCATCAAATTCCCGAATCCGAGTCTCACTTCTTTGCTTAAGAGGTCAGTCGATCAGACTATTGGTTTCATGATATGGATTCATCTGTGTGTCTAGTATACACTCGATATGATCATGATGATCCAGATCTGGTTGTTGTGTACGGTTTTGAATCTTTCGATGTGTGTGGGTTTTAGTTTTCTTAGTTTAGTTTAGGAAGACCTTCCTAAAACCTGCATTTGACACTTGTTAACCATCTATGTCTTTTAAAAAGGTAAACATGGGAGATCCTTTTCCACAGTTTACTGCATTATAGGTCTTGGTGTTATCTTGTGGCCTTGATTGATGCATCTAATTTGAGTTTTCTTATAGTTTAGGAAAACCTTCCTAAAGCCTGATTTAACACTTGTTAACCGTCTATCTCTTTCTTTCTCTGCCATATAGGTTAAACTTATAATTTTGGTTTTTGTGTACGTTTTTGTATGTGCTAATGCCTATACTTTTAGTTTCTTATAGTTTAGGAAGGCCTTCCTAAATTTTGCATTTAATACTTTGTTAACCATCTACCTTTTCCTTTTCCTTCTATACAGGTAAACATGGGAGATTCTTTTCCTCAAAGATACCATTGCCTCCACTCAGATACAAATTGGGTTCAGAAACAACGGAAGGAGCGAGGATAAATTGTTAGTCCAATTTTAGTGTTGTTGAAACTGTGAAACAGATTCTTAGCTATCAAGAATTTGAACGAGTAGAGAAATCTTTTTCGGGACCAATAATTGCAGCAACAAAAAGAAATTTAGCGTTTTCCGCTAGTTTAGTTCATTTCTTGTTGACAAGGAGCCTTTTGACAAAGAAGAAAGATGAGTTATAGTGATTCGGATGTGTTTTTTTGTACAAGTGTATGGATATGAATTTGAATTCTTAGGAAGACCTTCCTAAAATCTGCACTTAACACTTGTTAACCGTCTAGCTCATTCTTTCACTTGATATGTATTTCATGGCTATCCAGATTTGGTTTTTTGTGTACGTTTTTTTGTGTGTATGCATATAATTTGAGCTTCTAATAGTTCAGGAAGACCTTCCTAAGGCCTGCATTTGACACTTGATATTACCACATTATACGTCTTCGTGTTATCTCGTGACCTTGATTACTGCATTATAGGTTTATTGGGTTGTATACACTTGATATGTATTTCATGGTGATCCAGATTTGGTTTTTGTGTACGGTTTTGATGTGTATGCATATAATTTGAGTTTCTTATAGTTTAGGAAGACATTCTTAAAGCCTACATTTAACACTTGTTAATTGTTAACATCTACCTCTTTCTTTCACTTGATATGTATTTCATGGTGATCCATGGCCTTCCTAAAACATGTATTTAACACTTGTTAACTATCTACTTCTTTCTTTCTCTTTTATATAGGTAAACATGGGAGAATTAAATTTATTTAATGATATCTTCGTAAATCATTGATTTTCTTCTCTTTCTCCAAAAATTTGAGAGAGGTACAAGATTTAACAACAAAACACAAATTGAACTCACTGATTTCTATTCTTTCTTTACACATAGCTGGAAAACGCCAAAAGCTTATTTCCCTCATCCACCTCAGAAAGTGATGCTCCTCTTTTTGTATCAACTAAGAAAATTCATTGTAGATTCTCATTTACTTGCCACTCTCCACAAACAAAATAAAACTCATAGAATATGTTCACATTAATTTCATAGAACATCATTTTGAGATGAATGTCATCTTTCAGCTTCATAGTAAGTGTATATAACTAGCTAAAATATCAGATATATTATTTTTATAAAGTTTCACTCATCTCTTAGACATTAAGGAATGCCTTCTTAAACCAAAAATAAAGTGTTTATATGATTACAACAATGATAAATGTCATCTTTCATTTTCATAGTAAGTGTATAAAACTAGCTAGATATCAGATATAGTACTTTTAGAAAGTTTCACTCATCTCTTCTACATTTAGGAAGGGCTTCCTAAACCAAAGATAAAGTATTCATATGATTACAACAATAATAGATGTCATGTTTCAACTTCATATGATTAGATAGATATAAGATAAAGTGTTTGTGCAAAGTTTCAAGATGTCTTTTACATTTATGAAGACCTTCCTAAAACAACAGTAAACATCATTACCCAGTTAGACCATATTTCTTTCATGCAATATTCAACCAAAACCACGAAAAATACACACCAAAAAGTATTTTAGATTAAACTATAGACCAAATTTGATGACTAATGAGGTTGAAGAACTGCCCAAACCTGCAACTACTTAATAACCAGAATATTCAGGAAGGCTTTTTTCTAAACACAGAAGAACAACATAACTACCTAAAACAAAAAATTTCATGCGATAATCAACCAAAATCTGCAATTTAATTGTAAATGTAATCTTTCAGCTTCGTAGTAAGGTTATATGATTATGTTGATATCATATAAAGTGTTTGTGTAAAGTTTCATTGATGTATTTCACATTTAGAAAGACCTTCCTAAAATAGCAGTAAACATCATTACCTAATTCGACTTCTTTCATGAAAGATTCAACCAAGACCACAAAAAATACACACGAAAAGTATATTAGATGAAACTATGAACCATATTTGATGACTAATGAGGTTGAAGAAGTGCCCAGACCTGAACCTAGTTAATAAATAGAATATTCAGGAAGGCCTTCATAAACACAACATAACAACATCACGACCTAAATCAACAAAAATTTACGCGATAATCAACCAAAACCTGCAATTTAGTCGTAAAATCATTGGGAAAATCAATGTTAAACTCTAAACCATCACATTTAAACAACCTTAACGAGGATGAAATCTAAAGCTCATATCCTAGTCTTTATCTCCCGGATTGATTTCTCTACAATCATCCCAAATCTAAAATCAATAATTCTAAAAGCTCCACTTTCGAATTGAATCTATTATCTTCATCTCCAAGCTAGAGCTTACCAACCTAGTGAGTTCAAGGTAGATAAACTACATAAAAAAATTATCACTAGACATCCAAAACTCACCGGAAAGTTGTTGTTGGAGATCGTGCTTCGTCGGAGATCGTGAGGAGTCGTCGTTGGAGATCGCAAAAAGTCATCGTCGGAGATCGCCGTCGTTGGAGATCGATCGCTAGGAGTCGTCGATGTGAAGATATGAAGATTGTTGTTTGTTTTTGACAATTGTTTTTTATTTGAATTATTTAAATATTTTTAAGTTATAAGTTAGGTTAAGGGTAGTAGAGTTTTTGTATATACAAAAGAGCACGAAACATATATTAGTGGTATCCTAGGGAATTTCTCTTGTTTTTAAATACTAAACTAATATCAACATATACAATTTTGAAACCATATATATCACATATTTAGAAATCGCCTCGTTAATGATTCAATTTGAAGATGAAATATTGAAAATGCATGGCTTCATTGCGGAAGATTGCACTGAAAGATTTTGAGGAACATAATGGCACTTGAGCAATGTCATTACCCTTACACAACCTTTGTTTGTGACTACATCGACTTCTTTAACATTTTCATTGACACTGAGAGAGACGTTGACTTGCTTGTCGACAAAGGTATATTATTACATTATTTTTATATATAGTCGTTGGTTTATTACTTTATTTTAGTACAAATTTCCACTTTTCCTTTTTTTATAAAAAAATAGATAATAATTACTTTTTAATAACAAACTAATATCAACATATATAATTTTGAAACCCTATTTATCATTTATTTAGAAATTAACATTATAAATTTTGGAATTGATTTTTTCTTCTAAAATTAAAACAAAAAATAATTTATTTTGTATCTACATTTTTTTTATTTTCTTAAATTTTAGATTTTTTAAAGAATTTTTCTTGAATTCTCAGAATTTTTTTTGGTTTTTTTTTACATTTTAACGATTTTCTAAAAAAAAAAGGGAAATATATTATTACTATTTATTAAAATATTTTAATATTAAAAAAATCAGGAGATAACTGACTTTAAGTGTATGTTAGATCGAGGTTGTAAAATAGGTAAAATTATTAGTTGAAGTATTAAAATGGGTAAAATAATTAATTGGAGTAGGAAATTGGACAGTGCAAAAGTTCAGGTAGTAAAATGATTATCAAAATTTAGTTCGAGTATTTAAAAGGAATTTTCTCATACTCCAATAGTGGTATTTTTGAAAATTTACCCCTTTCCATAATATTTTAAAAAGTGGTACACCAAAAGTGGTAGTTTTAAAATTCTCTTTATTTTTATTGTTGCTTTCTAGTATTAGTTTTTTGTCTATTATTTATTTTTTGTGAGACAAACTCAAACTTAATTTTTTGGTTTTATGTGAAAAAATTAAAGAAAAAATATTGTTACTGACAAAAAAATAATAATAAGTGTTGTTTAATAAAAATGAATAAAATGTTGTTTAATAAAAAAGAAAAGTTACATAAAATTATACGCGGTTAATTGTTTAACTACAATAATTGTGGGAAAATGAAATATTAGACTACCAAAATTAATGTAAATTTATTTTAAAATATTTTAAATACAAAAGGTAAATAAAAAAATGAAGGGGCTTAACCACATATACCCATTTTTTATCTCATTAATCACATAT
>OVAP01001966.1:0-21281 GCA_900406295.1 Aurinia saxatilis | reverse complement strand
ATATTAAAATAAAACATCATTAATATTTTTTTTAAGTATAACAAAATAAAATCCGCACGTAGTGCGGATATTTGCCTAGTCTTATATAATAGTTTAGAAAACACTTTCTAAAACAGCTCTGAAAGCAGCCACATAATCATTTAAAATGTGACACGTGTCCACTCACTTTATTTGAATGCATAATTATTAAATTCAACTTTATTATTTTAACTATNATAATTATTAAATTCAACTTTATTATTTTAACTATATTGTTTTATATAGTGATTTAATGTATAACATTAATTTTAAAGTAAACAATTAATATCAAATGATCTATTAACTGACTAATGTGTAATTTATATATTTTATTCTTTTCTACTACAATTTTTTTCGTTTTTATTTAATAAAAATATATGAGAACTGTCGTTTTTCTTTTAGTATATATATATATATATATATATTAAATCTTTTTGGTAACATCTTCTATATATATAAAGTTAACTTTTCTTTCTTTTGGTGATAACACATCATCATCCACATGGATAACACATAACTTTTATATTAAATTTTTATAAAATAATTTAATTCAACATCTACTTAATATTTTAATTATATTTTTGTACTAATATATTCAGTTACAAAAGGAATTTGAAAAGTCATGATATCTTATATATATATATATATCTGTATCTATAAAGAGAGCTTTTCTCTCTTTTGGTGATGACACATCATCATCCATATGAATAACACATAACTTTTATATTAAATTTTTATAAAATAATTTAATTCAACATGTACTTAACATTTTAATTACATTTTTGTACTAATATATTCAGTTACAAAAGGAATTTGAAAAGTCATTCATGATATCACCTCTCAAAATATATAAATCTGATTAAATATTAGTATTCAAAATTCACAATCTAAAACTAAGTATTTTTATTAATATAAAGTAATGACTCTAAACCGATATAAACAATATTTAAGTTGTTGAAAACAATTATATTAAGTAATGACTTGAAAGGAATCTAAACCATAAAATTGCAAATTCTAAAATTAAAACACTAATAGGGTACCAACATTAATATATCTAAAACAATGAACTGAAATTTTATATTGAACTATTTTAAAAGAGAAATATAAAAATTACACATAACAAAATTAGTTAATCCAAGAGAAAATTTCAAAACTACCCTTTGTACTCAACTATTTTCATAAATACCAAATTTTAGCTATTCTTAAGGAATATATTAGTTTTAATCTAAATTGGAAAATTTTAAGAAACTACCACTTTTGAATCACACGTTTTCAAAACTACTAGACTTAGGGTTTAGTGAAATTATAGAGTTTAGGATTGACTTAGGGTTTTAAAGGTTTATAATTTAGGGTTAAACTCTTATAAAATTGAGAGCATCACAAATATACCCAACTTTACATACCCAGTAACCACACATTTTTTTTTAATCACATATACCCACTTTTTTTATATTAATACCATTATACCCTTAATTTATTAAAGCTATTTTTCATTATAAATTATATATTTGCTAGGGTTTAGGATTTTAGGATTTAGTTAAATTATAGAGTTTATGATTTACTTAGGGTTTAAGATTTAGGGTTAAACCCTTATAAACTTAGAGATTAATTTTTAATAACTATTAAGGTTTAATTATTAGGATTTATGGTTTATATTTTAGGGGGTTAAGGTTTATTAGGGGTGGGAAGACTTTTTGGGGTTTAGGATTTTAGGGTTTAAGGTTTTTAAACCCTAAACCCTAGAACCTAAACCCGAAAACCCCATAAATAATTAATATTTAAATATGGGTATTTTAGATTTCTTACAAGAGAAGGAAGGAAGGCGGGTATATGTGATTAATGATATAAAAAAATTGGTTTATGTGGTTAAACCCCTATAAAACTATGGTTTAATTTTTAAAATTATTAGCTAGGGTTCAATTCTTGGGATTTAGAGTTTATATTTTAGGGTTAAGGTTTATTAGGGGTGGAAAGACTTTTTGGGGTTTAGTATTTTAGGGTTTAGGGTTTTTAAACCTTAAACCCTAGATTATAAATCCTAAAACCTTATAAATAACTAATACTTAAATAGTGGTATTTTTGAAAATTTATCCATTCCCATAGTATTTTTGAAAAGTCGTATATCAAAAGTGGTAATTTTAAAATTCTCCCATCTAAATTACTATTCTTAATATTTTAAAGTATTATATAATGTAGGGTTTATGATATGGGGTTTAAGAACCCTAAAAAAGTTTAAATCCTTAAGAAATAAAAAATTCTTTGAATATAAACCCTAAAACCTTAAACATAAACTCATATAGTTATTAAAACATTAAACCCTAATCATATAAAATTTTAGCCATAAATTCAACCTTAAATCAACCCTAAATCTAACAAGGGTATTTTTAAAATGGAAAAAGAGGAAAATTTTGAATAGGGGCATGTGAAACATTTCTAAAAATTTCTCTTAATGAAATCTATTTATTCATATATCACCACTATAAATATTCTCAACTAAATCCTCGAAAATAAAAGAATAGGAAGATAGACAATCTTTAATTTCTCAACGACTATATTTCGTTATCATCATTCATAGTTGGAAAGAGATAATAGGTCTCTTGATGCCTCAAATGACATTCTCTAATAACTAGCAAAGTTAATCGTGTGGAAGATATCAAATCTGTTTCGCATATCAACCATCAATATGAAAACATGGAAAATTTTATGAAAGGCAATAAGTTTAAATTTCCATTATTAACCCATACTTGGGAAATGGGAAGAGAGAAATGCTATTTTGCAACATCAAACGACATGCTCTAACAGCAAATACATTTAATCGTTTGAAATATATTAATATGTTTTAAGCATTAATCATCAATACTTTTTTAAAAATATTAATCGTGAATATAAAAAATTTAGAAACCATTTCACAATTTATGGTGATTAATAAACACTAATTTTAATTATATATAATATGTTATATTTATAAACATTTGATTGTTTTAAATTACACAAATCATAAACTATTAAATATAGAAACCAATAATTAAAAAAACAAAATGTAATAATACCATTCAATTTGATGTGTATACATTCAAATATTATCATTGTTAATTCTCATCAGTGAAATGAAACATAGTGAGAACAAAAATGTTCTTCAAAGCTCAGGAAGATGACTAGAGACGCAATCAATATCTTAAAGTCTGATACGATATATATTGAAAATGAACAAATTTAAATATGTGGAAAATATAAAATTTGATCTTACAAATAACTGAAAATATCAAAATGATTAGCAATTATTTCATATTTTCATGGTGGTAAAAAGATAAACAATCATTTATTAGACTCACTATTTATAGATAGCTTATTATAATAAACTATTGAATTAATTAATATTTTAATCAATAAATATAGTAGTTAGAAAAACCTTAGTGAAATGACGTTGGTTAGATATAATATTGAAATTTTTTACTATATCAAATTTACAGTAATGCAATGCACTTTCAAATAGTAAATCACAAATACTATATATCATAGACATTTAAAAAAAAACATAGGATCCATATCTAACGACAATTACCAAATTATTTGTGGAACATCGCTATCTCGATAATAAAACAAATAGAAAAAAAAGACCAACACATCACGCGCGTAGCGCGGATCAACCACTAGTATGAACATAAAACAAAAGAATGAATGAATGCATGTCAAACACATTAAATTATTCAATGGTTTTAGTTTGGTCAAATTGGGTTAAAAGAGCACTTTATATATACTCCCTCTGTTTCATAATATTAGAAGTTTTAGAGGTTTTTTTTTCCATAATATATGATGTTTTCAACTTTCAAAATAAAATTTATTGTTTTTATCATTGATATTCTACATATAATTTTTCTATTGGTTAGATAATTTTGGGACTAGGATTGGGAATAAAACATATTTTTATTTTGAAAAAACAAAAAATAAATAATTTCTTAATTTGTCTGAAAAACCTTTAAAACTTCAAATATTATAAAACAGAGGGAGTATAACATTAAAAATACAAATAAATTATAATTTCCACATGGTATAACATATCGAACCACTTTGAGTTTTTGTATAAAATAAATTTATGATTATTTTTCTTATATCTTTAAAATTTAGTCGTAAATACAAATAAATATTTTTTTTTTTGTCACTGGTTGTAAATTGATAAGTTGCATCAAACTGTAGTAACAAATTTGCATTCATTGTTATATTTTCAACTGATTTCATAACTTTTATTTTTTATGAAAATCTGTTTATGTAAATAAATGAATTTTGCTTATATAAATATTGTACTCCAGATGTTTGACAAAGAAAAAATAAAAATATTGTACTTCGGGTTGAATAATCAAATCTTACTAATTTAATTAATAGATATTGAAAAAAATAAATATTAAAATTATGTTAATATACGTTGAAAAATTCTAAAATGACGACTAAATGAAATGGAGGAAACAGTTCATTTCATTGAATGTTTACAAATTGTTCTACTCTTGAAAAGGTAACTGAAGTTGATTATAGAATTCCAATGTGGTCTCGTGATCGGCATCTATATATGATACAGTACAAAGCATCAATCAATCAATGTTAGAGTGTCTAATCTGAAGTAAAATTGTTGGGGATGAGTCATCAGTTGCTTTTACTGTCGTTTACCATTTCAAGACAGTTTTTGGTAAGTGCATATTCATATATCACATGGCTCTATCTACTCATATGCACACAACATAGGCCTACTGTCTCATCCCGAGTGTGTCCATGCCACTTGTCACCATGTATAGACGCTCAACTTTCACGCTTTTTAATTTGTAATATTATTTCACGACGTCGTTTGTTCAAACACGATATTATTAAAGAAAATCACTTTTCAATATACGTTATTGTTTTTTTTTTTGGGAAATTGCAATGGATATCAATAGAAGATGTGTTAATTAGGTGAGTAAAACTAATTGCAATTCATATCAGAGAGAAATTATTTTGTACCCAAAATTACCTTATTCTAGTAGTTGTTAAAGATCAATATGATTTTTGGTTAAAAAGAGAAATTAATACAAATATCAGTGGGTCATGGCACATGTAGATCCCCTGACTCTTGTTCTAAAATAATTTTTTTTTTATAAAAAACTGTCTTAGGACATAATTTAGCATATATATAGATTAGTTATCATTATACCGAAAAAGTAAACCCATTAGTGAAATAACATATATTATTGTTTATTCTGATATATATTGAAAAATGTTAAAATCATATGTTGTAAATATTCAAATACATATATTTATAAAAAATACAAATTAAATGAATATTGTAATTACTAATGAATTTAGATAATTGTTGAGTATAAGTTTTAATATGCACAATACAATTGTTCACGTGTATGTTAGATGACTGATAAGGACGTGTCAAGATTTTGACACAACATGTATCGATTTTACAATAAGTTAAAAATAAGTGATAGGATATTGAAAATTGTGAATCAGATAACAAAATGCATGAAAACTCAAAAAAGGTTTAACATATTTGATTAACAAAAGACTTTAACATATAATAAAATATTAAAACATTAACCTTTCGAAAGGCTACACCACTAATTAGCAAATAAGATTGAGATTTTGAGTTGACAGGTGAAAACATAATTAAATTGAAAGCTAGATAACAGACGTGGAATAATTATGTGAGTGTTGGGTTATTATTCACACAAAACTAAAAACTTGTTAAATAATCGTCGATTTTTTATTGTGATCCGTTCAGAAAGTAAAGAGAAGAAACAATGAACAAAGAAGAAAGTGGGGTCGTTTTACTGATAGAATTCTCAAAGGTTACAACTTGCTAAGAGAATTCGAGAGATTTTACGATGTACAAAGATGATCTAAACCCTACAGCCTTATATCGTATATATAGTCTAACTAAACTAGCTTGGGGCCAAACTCCATCGTGGGTCACCTTCCATTTTCTCAAGATATGCTTCCACTTCTCCAATAGTCTTCTGGATAGTTTCCTTTCTTCCGAGATACTCCGATGATCTTATTCTCGAACCTTCCTGCTTGACGACGCTTGGAATAGACCTTAGAGCTTTGTCTTGATAGAAGATGGAAATGGGCCCACGATACTGAACTGGGCTGTTTAGCTAGTTAGGATTGTTTATGGACCCACGAGATTGTTAAGATAATCTCGTAAGTCGTATGTGTTCCGATGATCACCTCGTTAAAAACCTAAGCAAGGAATACCACATGGGAAAAACCTTACCAAGGGAAAAAGAGTGTGATCACGATGATCTTTGTTGATCGTTTGATGAAATGTTCATCGTGGGTCCTTAGTTCTCGATGGAACTAAGTCATGTTCCTGGACCTACGGGATGCAATGTTGCTAGGTGAGCTAAGTTGGCTCGTGGACTGAGATGTGAATAATCTTGCGGGCAATATACTTAGCTCGCGGATGGAAACGTGAGCAATCTCGCGGGCCATATCTGAGACTTAGCCCGCGGACGTTGAAGAGAGACGTGGCCCGCGGTTGGTTCAGAGAAGGTTGTCTCGCGGGCCAGAGTGAGACGTAGCCCGCGGAGAATGCGGTAAGGCTTGTCCCGCGGGCCATGGTAGAGACTTGGCCCGCAGATGAAGATGGTGAGTTTGTCCGGTGGGCCATGGTGGAGACTTGGCCCGCAGATGATGAAGGGAGACTTGCCCCGGGGGCCACAGTAGAGACTTCGCCCGCGGGTGATGGTCTTGAACTTGTCCCGCGGGCCACAGTAAAGACTTGGCCCGCGGGTGGTGATCTTGAACTTGTCCCACAGGCCATGGGGAGACTTGGCCTGCAGGTTGTGTCCTGAACTTGTCCCGAGGGGCACAACATGGGACTTGGCTCACGTGACTGTCTTGATGCATTCGTTCGATCCTTTGTGGGTCCATTTCATGTCCGAACGTTTAATTGATCACCGAGAGATCGAGTTGGCTTGTCCAAGGTTATTCAGGACCCATAATGGCACTTGGCTTGCACATTGCTTGGTGAGGTCTGTCGGGACCCACTGTGAGACTTGGCTAGCACATTGCTTGGTGAGGTTTTGACAAGGACCTACCAACTAAATGTTCATAGAATAGGCTAGATGGTTCATCGGGAGAGTTTGTAAAAGGTTTGGCCCACGGAACAAGCCAAGAGACTTGTCCCGCGAGCCAAATGCTTTGCGTGGCCGGCGGGATAGCTCATGGGCATTGCCCACAGGCCAAACACCTTACTCAGCCCGCAGGATAGCTCATGGCCGTTGCCCGCGGGCCATGTATGATCATGTGGCCCACGGGACAGTTGCATGGGCTTGTCCGCGGGCCATGCTCAATACTTGGCTCGCGGGACAAGCCTAAGAGCTTTGTCCGCATGCCAAGTTTGATCATGTCGAGTGATTCATGTCTTGTTGTATGCCTTGTTAATCATGGGACCCGCGGTGATCCATGCTTGTTCATATCGTTACCAATCGATAGTCCATGACTGTAATGCTTGATGGTGTGGACACATGATCAACTTGTGGGCCGTAGTAGCGTTTTGTGGAAAACACTTACCGTGTTATGCTATTAATCTTCAGGTGTGGAATCCGACCCCCATAGTTAGCCCCCCAAGGCTCTATTGCTTTGATAGGTATGGAGATTTAGACTGTAGCTTGAAGATTGATGCATGGTTGTTGATCACATACCGTTGAGATGGCATGGTTGCTGATACATTGTTGAGAGCAAGATTGTCTCTTGATGGGTTGTTATCCCAGAAGTGGGCCATGCTGGCTGTTTTGTATGAGAACTAGAAAGTTGCCGTTAGTGAATGGTTGAAGAAGAAGAAGAAGTGGGCCATGACCAAGGAGGAAAGACGTAAGACGGCCCATGTGTTAACCGTGGTTTGCAAGCTGAGCGTGCCTTTCTCCCGCGCGGGCCAAATTGTGTCAGAGGGGTCCCGCGCTAGCTTCGTGGGTCGTGGATGGATGGTGGATCCTTCGTACGCGGGCCAAATTTAGATGGAGGAGTTCTACGCGAGCTTCGTGGGTCGCGGATGGATGGTGGCACCTTCTGACGCGGGCCAAGCTGAGACGAGGGGGACCCACGCGAGCTTTAACTCCTCTCTCGCGGGGGCCAAGTAGAAGTAGAGGGGACCCACACGAGCTTCACGGGTCGCGAACGATCCTAGCTCCTCTCTCGCGCGGGCCAAGTAGAAGCAGAGGGGACCCGCACGAGCTTCGAGTGTCATGTGACGTCCGCGGGCCACGCTTTGCCTGAGTCAGGACGAGACGTGATATATTGCGTTTTTGACATGTTTTAATCCTTATTTTTCCTTTTTTCGAGTCTTTTGGTTTGTTTAGAGTCTTAATAGGTGATTAATGCATTGGAGATTGAATTGAAGCTTCGGAATGAAGATTTGAGGCACAAAGAGGCAAACAAGTGAAATAACAATGCAGAACCAGTCCAAAGTATCTTAAAGTTCATGTCAGACTAAGGTCTTCCCATAGGAATTTCAATCTCAAATTTTTACACGACATAGGAAATTGAGTTAGCTTCACTTTGGTGGTGGCTTCAAGTTATTTTGATTAGTGGTTGAGAAGATATGACTGTTTTACTGAAGACATGTCAGTCTAGTCTTAGAACAAACACGCAAAAGGATAAATCAAGCACGGATCGATCGATCCCATTGTGGATCGATCGATCCCATTGTGGATCGATCGATGCATATTTAAAAAAATTTGCGGATCACTTGTTGATCGACCTGCATGCGAAGAAGAGAAGATTTTTATGTTGGATCGATCAATCCTTACCTGGATCAATCGATCCATGCTCTGACGAAGCCAATTTTGGAAATTCACTCAATCACGAAATTTGCTCTATCATGCCTTATTTACCTAGATCTTGATGTGTTATTTGATCCTATATAAAGGATTCTGAGCCTCTACAGCAAAAGACTTGATTCATTCTTTTTTTCTTTTGATTTTGAAACACTTTGTTCTCATTTTCTCTTTGGTTTTTTCCTTTATTCCTTTGAAGATTGTTGGAGACTTATCATTTCATTTTATTTTCTATCATTGCTACTGTGGAGAAGTCTTCTAAGCCTTATTCTATTTCATTATTTCGCTTTTTAATAAAGTATTATTCATTTTATTTTTGTTCTTGATCCTGTTCTTCATTACATCTTGTTTTATTGTTAAATCATTCATGTGTGAGTAGTTAGGTTGTTAGATCTAGGGAGATCCTGGGTTGTTAAGTTAGTACTGGATGTAAATAGGTAGATTAGTAGAATAGCTTCCTCCTTATGATATATTAAGGCTTAAACTAGACTTGATCACCTAGTTTCTGCTCATAGAATTTCCTATTAAACGAAAGTGTAGTAGGATTCTTACACCCTCATTAGGAGAGCAGATTGTCCTTAGCCAACGAAGGTTGATGCTAAGGCAAGTTGTGAACTGATCAAATCTGCTCTAGTAAAGCTCTCTAGCTATCTTAAATCCAAATGAAAATTTATGCACTTGAATAGTTAAGATAAGTAATTGGTGCCACGAAAGTGGACCAATTTAGAATTATATTTGAGTTGGAATTTAGTTAAATTAGAACTTGAATAAACATCCAATTAAGTTTTAGACAATCCATTGATCATCCCTATGTCTAGCATTTTTATTATTATTGAGTTTTAAACCCATTGGAAAACCAGAAACCAAAACAAAAACCAAAACCTTAAATTATTTGATTTAGCTTAATTAATCAATTTGATATGTTACAGTGTAATAGCTGAGATTTGTGAATTCAATCCTTTACTACTACATTGAAACATTGTAGTTGTCAAGGTCTTATTAAGTGAAAATAGACAACTTATTAAGTGGCGCCATTGCTGAGTCTCACCATTCTACCTGTGACTGAAAAATTTAAAGTAAGTCTAAATCATTTACTAACTCTTTCTTATTTTTATTACCTTGTTGTTCTTGCAGGTGCATGACCAGAAGCCAACATTTGGAAACTGACCTTGTAATCCTGTCCAACGAAGAGCTTGCTAGAAGGGAAAGAGTAAACAGGAGAAACCGATCGAATTCTGTCACGATGGGTGTCCAAGTCGACAATGCAGCTCTACAGGAGCAATTGACAGCGATGCACCTACAGTTGGAGGCTCTCCTAGAGCAGGAACGCCACTGACAAGCTCAACCCACACTTAGTGGAGCGGACAGGCCGCATACGTTTTACAGAAACCGCTCGGCAATTGTTCCTCCACCAATAGCGAGGCAAGACTATGACATCAAGGGCCAACTCATTCAACTAGCAGAACAGAAGCCATTCTGCGGCCTTTCAAATGAGAACCCAATGGAGCACATTGAGCGTATCGAGCAAATCTCCAACCTCACCAAGGCCAATGGTGTACCCCCAGATTATGTCCGCTGCAAACTCTTCGAGTTATCACTTTCTGGAAAAGCTCTTTCATGGCTCAAGTCACTCCCACCAGACAGCCTAGTAGGATGGGAAGCATCTCGCAATGCTTTCATCGACAAATACTACACCAAGGCCAAGACTATAGTTTTGAAGGCAAAGATTTTTAACTATTCTCAGCACTCAGGAGAGTCTTTTTGTGAGGCGTGGGAGAGGTTCTGTTCTTACCGCCGAGACTGCCCCCATCACGCTTTTACCGAGAAGCAGCTGCTTACATTTTTTTTTATGATGGTTTATCTTGAGAATTTAAAGGTCAATTAAACTTTGCTAGTAACGGAAATTTTATGACTCGTAGTATTGCAGATGCAATGGAATTGATCAAGAACATGGCTGAGAGTTTTTCGGAGAGGAGCCCAGAATATGATAGAAGCAAGAAGGTTGCTTCAGTGGAGGCACAACAGATAACAGAGCTAACCGAGCAAATCAGCTTGCTTGTGAAAGCAAACCAGTGCGGCGTAACTTCCTGCGATAGAGAAGTTGGTCCTGTACCTTCCGAGGAGAATATGATTAGTGGAAATCATGTTGAAGAGGAGTGTAACTATGTCATTGGCCATGGGTAAAACAAGGCTACAATTTCAACTACAAACACCCAAATCTATCCTACCGCAACACAAACATCGGAAACCCGCAAGATCAGGTATACCCATCCAAAAATGCTGCTGGTCTAACAATGCTTTTGTGCCCTTTCAGGGAACACCAGCTTTTCAAGGCCAGGGATACAAGAAGCAGCCATTCAACAATTACCAGGCTCCCATGCCTTCTGCACCACCTTACTAAGCTCCAACCAATAACTATCAAGATGAATTGAAGTCAATGATGCAGATGATTCTCGCCAACCAACATAAAGCAATGGGAGAGAGAAATGCCAAAATCGAAAGCCAAAATGTGAAGGTCGATGGCATGTACAATAACTTGAACATAAAGTTCGAAGCCTTATCGAGCGATGTCAAGAAGCTGGACACTCAAGTAGCTCAAACGGCGGAAGCAGTCAAGCGATCACGTGAGTCACTTCCGGGAAAATCTACTACGCAGTCTCATGTAGCACATGTAAATGCCATCACTTATGGTACTGATGCAGTGCTTGATGTTTCAGGAAGTACAACGGATACAGAGTTTTGTGAGGCAGCAATCACAGTCCCCACTCTTGTTGTTCCTCATACTCCAACACGCGTATACACTCCGAGAGTGCCATATCCTCGGCCTTACCCGAAAACATCAGAGGAGGTTGCCATTAGATACAAACAGATGTTCGAGAAGCTCAAGTTGGAATTCCCATCCAAGGAAGTTCAGACATTATCAGTCCTAGCGAAGTGCATCGATAGGAGAGCTGGTCATTGCAGCATTGAGGACGGAGTTCGGATGGTAGTGAGGAGGTTCGTGTAGTCTTGAAGAAAAAACTACCCAAAGCTAAACAGGAGCCAGTTCAACCACCAAAACAAAGGCTGTTACCCAAGGTTGAAGACCCGGGGAAGTTTGTTGTGCCATGTTCCATCGCAGGAGTCCGGTTTGCGGATTCTCTATGTGATTCGGGGTCTTGTGTGAATATAATGTCAAGAGCTACTGCAAAGCATCTTGGGATTAAAAAGATGATACCTCCAAAGATGACTCTCGCATTTGCAAACTCCTCGACTACGACTCCAAGCAGTACAATACTTGATTTACATGTGGAAGTTGGTGATTGCATTGTTTGTGCTGATTTTCAGGTTGTGGAGATGCAACGAGGACCCATACCACCTTTGCTTCTGGGCCGGCTATTCATGGCTACTGTAGGTGCCGTTATGGACATGTCAATGAAGAAAATGACCTTCGCCCACGTTGACAAGGAAGTTTCCTATGCTGCTGTCCCAGCGGCGGGACCAACCAAGCTTGCATCAAGTATATACAATGTCAATGAAGCTCAAGCACTGGGTTCTAAGAGCACAGTCATAGCTGTTGATTCTCATGTCCATACCAAGGAGCCAATAACTAACACGAAGGTGAAAGGAAGCATCGAGCACAGACGGGTCTCAAAACCGTTTGCCAAAATCAGCATCATCATACCACTGCATTTGAGGGACAACGGAGACGAGTTTATCAAGGAGATGCTGAAGGGTACAATGTCTTTATTTCCTAACGTTCTATCTTGGCAGGTAAAAGATGGCGTACTTGCTGCAGTCGAAAAGAGGGAAGGAGCGGTTTCCAAAAGGGTGTCACATGATACAAGAGATCCACATCTCCTTGGTGATCCATCTCTTGCGTAAAAGGCACAAAAGTCAAGCTATGCGACTTAAAATAAAGCGCTGAGTGGGAGACAACCAACTAGGTTCTATTCGTTTCTTTTATTTTCTCTCTTTCATTTTTATTGTCGTATCCTTTCTCGTTCTTATTTTCACATCGAAACGATGTGATGTAAGTTTGGGGGAGGGTACAAGTGTGTGACTAACTTCATTTATTCTTTTGTTCTTTTCTTTTCTTGAGTCGTTTTGATATTTTTCTTTGAGTGGATTTTTATGATTTGAATTTTATGAGTGGAAAAACACTTTTGCAAAAATTTGAACTAGGGGACTATGATAATATTGCATATATTGATGCTAGTATTTGTTTTTCGGATAGGTTGTTTATTAGTGCAATTCATTGACTTGCAAAATTTGCACAAATTTTTGACTTAGTACCCTTTCCAATAAGTGTTCTTGTTAGTGTGAAATCTCGTTTGATTTGATGCCTTCCCTATATTATCGGACTTAATTGAATATAATTTTTCTCAGCTATGGCTTTTTGATCACATGCATGAATTTTACATTTTCAACATTTTACCACCCTCTTTCATTTATAATTGTAAAAACCCTACCATATTAAAATCCGAAACTCTTTTCAAACCAATGCATACTTTCTTGAGTCAGGCCTTTTCTGAAAATGTGTCATGTGAAGCTCGTAAGCATTAGAGCGATAAGTCTTTTTCTTCCATTAGCATTAGTCTCATTGGCTAATCTAGGGGGCTGGGGATTTGTGGGCTCTAATTTGAGTTAACCAGATAGGATTTGCTTATGAAAGTTGCGTAGTACTAGATGGAATTAGTTTGGGGGAGTTGGAGTTGGAGGTGGACTTAGAAATAGAGGATTGGAATGTGTTTGAATTAGAGGATGCATTTTTACCTAGTAGAACTCATAAACTTAGAATCACTCTTGTAGCATTTCTGCTAATAGTTTTTACTTTCATTATTTAGTAAAAAAAAAAAAAAAAAGAAAGAAAAACAAAAACGAAAAATTGTTGTTTTGGTAGCTAAAGAGTGATTAGGAATTTTGTGTTTTGAAAGTTCTCTAGGATAGATTGATTTGAAGGAGATGATGAGGTTTTGGTTGATTTAGTGATGGATTGAATTTTCATGAATTGGGAATGGGTAGATGGCATAAATTGCTTGTATGCATCAATTGCTCTTTTCTTCACTTGTTTTTGCATAATGATAACATTCCGTTTTCTTGAGAGTTAGTCACCGTTTGAAATATTTAAACACTTAACCACCTACATTTGAACATTCTCCCTCATTGAACCAAATGCTGTGATCAATTGTCCATTTTTGAGACTGCACCTATTGTTTAATTGAATGTAAGGATGGTGGATAGGAATCGAGTGGGATCATTGGCACTGAGCTTAAAGATAAAATTGGAGCAGTTTGGGGTGTTCTAAGCTTGAATGAGTAAGGGTTTCACATGTCAAAGATAATTTGAATCCGTTCTTAGAACTTAGAATGCATGCTTTCTAGCTTTGAGTCCCCACCTTCAAACCTTTCTCCTTTCTTCAACCTTTGTTGTTTGCTTGCGGAAAAGCAAATCTTAAGTTTGGGAGAATTGATATATTGCGTTTTTAACATGTTTTAATCCTTATTTTTCCTTTGTTTCTCGAGTCTTTTGGTTTGTTTAAAGTCTTAATAGGTTCTTAATGCATTGGAGCCTAAATTGAATCTTCGGAATGAAGATTTGAGGCAAAAAGAGGCAAACAAGTGAAATAACAATGCAGAACCAGTCTAATATATCTTAAAGATCATGTCAGACTGAGGTCTTCCCATAGGAACTTCAATCTAAAATTTTGACACGACATAGAAAATTGAGTTAGATTCACTTTGGCGGTGGTTTCAAGTCATTCTGATTAGTGGTTGAGAAGATATGACTCTTTTACTGAAGACATGTCAGTCTAGTCTCAGAACAAACGCGCAGAAGGATCAATCAAGCACGGATCGATTGATCCCATCCCATTGTGGATCGATCGATCCATATTTAAAAAATGTACAGATCACTTGCGGATCGACCTGTATGCGAAGAAGAGAAGATTTTTTATGTTGGATCGATCGATCCCTACCTGGATCGATCGATGCATGCTCTGACGAAGCCAATTTTGGAAATTCACTCAATCATGAAATTTGCTCTATCATGCCTTATTTACCAAGATCTTGACATGTTATTTGGTCCTATATAAAGGATTCCGAGCCTCTACAACAAAATGCTTGATTCATTCTTCTTTTCTTTTTGTTTTGAAACACTTTGTTCTGATTTTCTCTTTCGTTTTGTTCTTGTTTCCTTTGAAGATTGTTGGAGACTGTGGGGGTCAGATTCCACCCCCGAAAATTGATAGCATAAAACGGCTAAGTGTTTGCCACAAAACATTACTATGGCTCACGAGCTGGTCATATGTCCACACCATCGAGCATTACAGTCATGCACAATCGATTGGTAACGACACAGTCAAGCACAGATCACCAAGGGTCTCACGACCGACAATGCATATAAAAAGACATAGATCAAACTTGGCCCATGGCGAAAGCTCTTAGGCTTGTCTCATGGGCCAAATAACGAATGTGGCCCGCGGACAAGCTCACACGAACATCCTGCGGGCTACACGATCGGCACGGCCCGCGAACCACGGTCGTGGATTACCCCACGGGCTGTGCAAGGCACTTAGCTCGCGGGACAAGTCCTTCGGCTTGTTCTTTGGGCCAGACCATGTATAAACTCACACGACGAACCATCAAGCATATTCTATGAACATTTGGTTGGTGGGTCCCGGTTAAAACCTTACCAAGCAATGTGCAAGCTAAGTCTCACAGTGGACCCCGACAGACTTCACCAAGCAATGTGCTAGCTAAGTCTCACAGTGGGTCCCGACAGACTTCACAAAGCAATGTGCTAGCTAAGTCTCACAGTGGGTCCCGAAAGACGTCACCAAGCAATGTGCTAGCTAAGTCTCATAGTGGGTCCCGATAGACTTCACCAAGCAATGTCCAAGCCAAGTCCCATTGCGGGTCCCGAACATTCGTAGACAAGCCAATTCGATCTTTCTATGATCAATTGAACGTCCGAACATGAAATGGACCCGCAATGGATCGAACGGAGACAACAAGACTCATAGTCGGTGGGCCACGAACATACTGTGGCCCGCGGGGTAAGCTTGACCTCTCAGCCCGTGGGCTACAACCTTACCATGGCCCGCGGGACAACAAGACTTATAGCCCGCGGGCTACGAACATACTGTGGCCCGCGGGCTACGAACATACTGTGGCCCGCGGGGTAAGCTTGACCTCTCAGCCATGGGCTACGACCTTACCGTGGCCCGCGGGAAAACAAGAATTATAGCCCGCGGGCTACGAACATACCATGGCCCGCGGGGTAAGTTTGACCTCTCAGCCCGCGGGCTACGACCTTACCGTGGCCCGCAGGACAAGCTCGACCTCGGAGCCCTCGGGCTACAACCTCACTGTGGCCCGCGGGACAAGTCCACAACCTTCACCCGTGGGCTACATTTTCACCGTGGTCCGCGGGATGAGCTCGACAACATAGCCCGCTGGCTATGTTCTTACCGTGGCTCGCAAGACAAGCTTGACAACACAGACCGCAGACTACACTCTTGCCATGACCCGCAGGCTACATCCTTGCCAAGACCCGCGGGCTACACTCTTTCTATGGCCCGCGGGGTGAGCTCGATGTCATGGTCCGCGGGCTACGTCCTTGCCGTGGCCCGCAAGACAAGTCTCTCTTCAATGTCCGCGGGCTAAGTCTCAAGCAATGCCAACGACATTTCTCACATTTCAATCCACGAGCTAAGTATCAAGTATGTCCCGCAAGACTGTTCGTATCACAGTCCGTGAGCTAACTTAGCTCGCCTAGAAACATCGCGTCCCGTGGGTCTGTGCACATGGCTTAGTTCCATCGCGAACTAAGGACCCACAATGAACATTTCATCGAACGATCATCGTGATCATCATGTGGTTTTTCCCATGTGGTTTTCTTTGCCAAGGTTTTTAATGAGGTGATCATCAGAACATATACGACTCAGAAGATTATCTCAACAATCTCGTGGACCCAGAAACACTTATAACTAGCCAAATAGCCCTGCTCAGTTCCATGGGCCCATTTCCATCTTCCATCAAGACAAAGCCCTAAGGTCTGTTCTGAGCGCCGTCAAGCAAGAAGGTTCGAGAATAGAATCATCGGAGTATTTAAGGAGAAAGGAAACTATCCAGAAGACTACTGGAGGAATGGAAGCATATCTTGAGTTAATGGAAGGTGGCCCACGAAAGAGCTTGGGCGCCAAGGCGGTTTAGTTATAGTATATATAGGATCTAAGGTCGTAGGTCTTAGATCATCTTCTTCTCTCTCGAATAGCCTAAGTCTTTACAGTTTGTATTCGAGAATTACCTTTACGATCAATAAAACGACCCCACCTTTCTTCTCTTGTTATTTGTCTTTCTCTTTAACTTTTTGAGCGGTTCACAATAGAGAGTCAATGATCCCTTAAAAGAATCGTTTGACAAGTTTTTGGTTTTGTGTGAATTCTTGCCCACTCAGAGACTTATCATTTTGTCATTTCTAGTTTGAAGAAGTCTTCTAAACCTTATTCTATTTCATTATTTCGTTTTTAATAAAGTATTATTCATTTTATTTTTGTTCTTGATCCTGTTCTTCATTACATCTTGTTTTATTGTTAAATCATTCATGTGTGAGTAGTTAGGTTGTTAGATCTAGGGAGATCATGGGTTGTTAAGTTAGTACTGGATGTAAATAGGTAGATTAGTAGAATAACTTCCTCCTTTTGATATTTTAAGGCTTAAACTAGACTTGATCATCTAGTTTATGTTCATAAGATTTCCTATTAAACGAAAGTGTAGTAGGATTCTTGAACCTTCATTAGGAGAGCAGATTGTCCTTAGCCAACGAAGGCTGATGCTAAGACAAGTTGTGAACTTGTCAAATCTGCTCTAGTAAAGCTCTCTAGCTATCTTAAATCCAAATGAAAGTTTAGGCATTTGAATAGTTAAGAGAAGTAATTGGTGCCACGAAAGTAGACCAATTTAGAATTATATTTGAGTTGAAGTTTAGTTAAATTAGAACCTGAATAAACATCCAGTTAAGTTTTAGACAATCCATTGATCCTCCCTAGGTCTAGCATTTTTATTATTATTGAGTTTTAAATCCATAGAAAAATCAGAAACCAAAACCTTAAATTATTCGATTTAGTTTAGTTAATCAATTTGATAGGTTACAGTGTAATAGCTGAGATTTGTGGATTCGATCTTTTACTACTACATTGAAACACTGTAGTTGTTAAGGTCTTATTAAGTGAAAATATACAACTTATTAATACGACGTGGACCACACTTTGTCTTGCGGAATGGAGGAGAGTGAGACTCCTTTTCATCTCGCACGGGCCAAGATTATTGCAGGACCCATGTGAGCCAACTCTTCGGAAGCGCGACGTGTTACTCCGTAGATGATTTTGTAGACCGAGGATTGCAAGACGAATGCTCGCATGGTGGATCGACTGGTGATGAGCATGATGATCATGGATTGTTCAATGATTAAGGTGAGTCTTCTCATAGGAACCATGCCTTAGAAGATAGCATGCTTAGGAAATATTCCATAGGTGGTGATGGTTTCAAGATAAAGGGATTTTTCCTTGCTGACACGTCAGATTATGATGCTATCGAATTGTTGAGTCCTTCTGGTAGTAGTGGTAGTGGCAATAGAAGAGATTACGAGAATAAGGATGACTGTAGGACCCGTGAGGTTCACTTACCATTGACAGGTGATGGTTAGGAGGCTTCGATGAGTCATGAGGATGAATCGTCTTTTGATATTAAGGCAGAGATGGAGCTTCTTCCCAGATAATCCAAGTCTTCTGTGGGCACCACACGGAGCAAAATGGAGGTCACAGGCAGTGGAGCTTCTTCTCAGGCGGGCAAAGTTGCGTACAAGGAGTTAGCGGGCCAGGATTTACTCACGGGAGAAGGTTTGTTCTCCTCGCGCGAGCCAAGTCATGAATGAGGCCCGTTTAGATATGGCTCACGGGAGTAAACCCTGTGCCTTGTCTACGGGCTTCGCTCATTGCGGACCCTCACAATGCGAGCTTGAGTCTTGAAGATCATCTCATGTTGACGCGGGCCAAGTTATGAGCGGGTCCCGTAAGTGTGTAGCTCGCGAGGGTATCGGCGTTGTGTTACACGCGGGCCGCGTTGAGAGTGGGCCTCGTCATTATTTTGGCTTGCATGGCTCATGGCATTCATGGTGGGTGCTTGATCGAGTTCCAGGTTGATGATATGATTGATGAACATTAGATGGTAGTTGACCGAATGATGGCTAGTGACAAAAGTTATTAGGGTCCACGCCTTAGTAAATGTTCTTGGTTGACGTATGCGATTGAGCTATTAATGTTCGATGGTTTGATCATCGCGATATGCTCAAATGTTCGTTGGATGTTGCCTTGTTAGATAGCGTTGTTCCTTGTCGTTTTGATTGCAATGCAGTCATTGTTACGATTGATTAAAGTCTTTGCCTCACCATTTGCCTTGAGTAGCTACCTCTCAGCAAGGAAGTGTGATTGCCTTGAGTGGGCCAGCGAAATGTTCTTGCCGGGTTTGGAGGGATCATGTTTATTAAATCTCATCCTCTGGTTGAATAGTACCTTAGCTTCCGTTGTGATGCTAGCGTTTTTGCAGGAGGATTATGTCCATGAGATGTATACAACCAGCATGAAAGCTGGGTTTCGATGGGTCACTTAGATGATTATAGCGATCAGGCTTTTTGTGGAGAAAACTTAAACCAAATAATATCTCTCCCAGTTACGATGCGTCAAGGATATGCCCATGGTAAGTTTCAGACGACGATCTGGATACTTACGAAGAAACCGAGCATCGAGATCTTCGTGCCGAACTCGAAGAGATGAGAGCCATGATTGAAGAACCAACGACGGTTTTAAAGCCGTTCAAAACCAGGTTGTCCGAGCGACTTCCTTGGCTCCAGCGATCGACCGAATGATAGAAGAGGCAAGACGAACACCCTTCACTCCAGCCATCACGACAGTAAACATCCCGGAGGAAAGATGAAGATTCCTATCTTTAAGGGATTCACTGACCATAAAGCTCACCTCGCTGCGTTTCATGTCGCCATGAACTGGGCAAAATTCCCACCAGGGTAAAGAGATGACGTCCTCTGCCTTCTTTTTGCCGAACATCTGGACAGGGCAGCGCTCCGATGGTTCATCAGACTGGACCCATACCCGGTGGATAACTTCGATACACTCCAGAGCAAGTTTCTAACACACTATGTTATCATGACAGGAACCGAGTCGACCGGGAAAGACCTGTGGAACATCCGACAAAGACAGAATGAGTCTCTACGCGACTTTATAGTTAGATTCAAATCCACTTTAACACAGATCGATGTGATGGGAAACGAAGCCACACTTGAAGCTCCAAAGCAAGCATTACTGTTCAACGGAAAATTTTGCAGATCTTTGGCGAAACGGCCAGTTGTCACCATCCAAGAAGCTCTTCAGTGAGCCGTCGAGTACATAGCTGACAAAGATGAGATGCTAACCCTACAGACAAAATAAGGACGGTCGGTCGCCGACCAGCGTCCTCCGCACCGTAACAACCTGCGCGAACGAAGACAGCCACCGACCGCTACATCGACCACAAAAAATCGTCTCAGGGTTGTTCCGACAACTACCTCGTGGATCATCCCGAAGACGTCGAATGTTACTATACCGAAGAAAAACCTGAAAGGAGCCAAGGCCGAGGTAGAGGCCAGGGTGAAGGTCAAACAGGAGGCCGAGGAGGAGGTTGTTCAAATTAGTGGCTTCTCCAGAACGCCTACGACGAAAACGCCTTCTGCGATCATCACCAGAACAAAGGGCATAACCCTGCAAACTGCAAGGTTCTGGGAGCTCTCTTGGCCAAGTGCCTGTCCCAGGGAAAACTGGGAGATTTCAGCGTAAAAGATTTCCCAGGACAAAGAAAGATGATGCCCGACCAGCTCCACAGCAGAATGATGTAACAAAACACGATAGAGGAGAGGAAGGTGACCAGCAGCGAGGTCCTCGACCTCGGATTAATATGATCATGGGCGTATCACACTGTTTTGATACGGTGTCATCTATCAAAGCCTTCCAACGACAGGCCGACTCCGTCTCCCGAGTGATGGCCGACATTGACATCCCCGATCATAGCTTGTCTTTCGAAGCCATATATGCCAAAGGGATCGTTAACCCCCATAACAACCCTTGGTAATCAAACTCCTCGTAAACGATTTCGAGGTAGCTCTGATCCTCATCGATACAGGAAGCACGTTGGACGTGATATTCCGGGAAACCCTCTGAAGAATGAACGTTCCTCTCACCAAGGTGACTCCGAGTTCGAAGCCATTGACATGATTCTCTGGTGAGACGACGATGACGCCAGGAACAATCAAGCTCCCAGTTTAGGCTTTGGGCGTAACCAAGATTGTGGATTTCTCCGTCGCCGACCATCCGGCCTGTTGGAAAACCTGACCTACCTAACCACTTAGGGACTATCAGGTTTCCAG
>OVAP01001965.1:0-21281 GCA_900406295.1 Aurinia saxatilis | reverse complement strand
GACCTTCACCCACGTTGACAAGGAAGTTTCCTACGCCGCTGTCCCAGCGGCAGGACCACACGGGCTTTCCTCGAGTATCTCCATTGATGATGAAGCTCCAGCACTCGGTGATAGGAGAAACATCATGGCCATCAATTCTTGTATCACTCTAGAGATGCAAAATTCGAAGAGGAAGGTACAAGGGCGAGTGGCGCAGACACGGGTCTCCAATCCGTTTGCGAAAATCAGCATTGTCATACCGTTGCACTTGCGAAACAAGGGAGACGCGTCTATCAAAGAATTGCTGCAAGTTACAATGGCTTTATTTCCTAATGTCCGGTCTTGGCAGGTGAAAGACGGTGTATTAGTTGCAGTGGAGAAGCCACAAAGGGTGGACAGAGCTGTTTCCAGACATTTACCACATGACACAGGAGATCCACGTCTCCTTGGTGGTCTATCTCATGCATAAAAGGCACAAGAGTCAGGCTATGTGACTTAAAACAAAGCGCTGAGTGGGAGGCAACCCGCTAGGTACCTTTCTTTTCTTTTATTTTCTCTCTTTCATTTATATTGTCGTATCCTTTTTCATTCTTATTTCACACCGGAGACGGTGTGATTTAGGTTTGGGGGAGGGTACAAGTATGTACTAATGATTTTCTTTCTTTTGTTTTTCTTGTCTTGAGTCATTTTGATTTTTTTATTCCTTGAGTCGTTTTTGTGTCTAAAACATGCATTTGCATCATATTGCCTATATTGATGCTAGTATTTGTTTTTCTCGGATAGGTTGTTTATTAGTTCTATTCATTGACTTGCGAGATTTTTGAAAAACTTGACTTAGCGCCCTGCCAATAAGTGCTCTTGTTAGTGTGAAATCTCGTTAGATTTGATGCCATCCCTAGATTATTGGACTTAATTTTCTCATATATGGCTATTTGATCATGTGCATGGATTTTTACTTTCATCTTTACCACCCTTTTTCATTTTTTTAGAAAACCCCAACATGTTAAAATCCCAAACCATCTTTTAAAACCATACACACTATCTTGAGTGAGACCTTTTTTATAATGTTTCATGTGTAAAAGGTCGTAAGCACTAGAGCGACAAGTCTTTTTCTTCCATTGGCATTAGTCTCATTGACTAATCTAGGGGGGTTGGGGATTTGTAGTCTTTGATTTGAGTTGTTTAGAAAAGATTTACTTATGAGAGTTGGATAGATGTAGAATGAAATAAGTTTGGGGGGATTGGGAGTTATGTAGAAGATTAGAATGTGGTTGGAATTGAGGATGAATTTTGCCTAGAAGAACTCATAGATTAAAATCATTTGAATTTTCGAGAAATGGGAATGGGTAGATGGAAGAAATTGCTTGTATGCATCAATTGCTTTTTGCTTCCTTGTTTTTGCATAATGATAACATTCCGTTTTCTTGAGAGTTAGTCACCATATGAAATATTGAAACACTTAACCACCTACATTTGAAATTTTTCCCTCGTCAAACCAAATGTTGTGATCATTTGTCCATTTATGAGAGTGTGCATGATTGTTAATTGAATGTTAAAGGGATGGTGGATAGGAATCGAGTGGGATCATTGGCATTGAGCTTAAAGATGAAATTGGATAGTGATGGTGTTCTAAGCGTGAATGAGTAAGGATTTCGCATGTCAAATATTAGCGTTAATTCGAATCCGTCCTTGGAACTTAGAATGCATACTTTCTAGCTTTGAGTCCCCACTTTCAAACCTTTCTCCCTCTTTGACTTTTATTGTTTGCTTGTGGATAAACAAGGACTAAGTTTGGGGAGTTGATGCATCGTGTTTTTTACACATATTAACTCTTGTTTTCTTAGTATTTTTTGAGTCTTTTGAGTCTTTTTCAGGTCTAGGTCATGGCATAATGGAGCAAAAGCTTGGGAACTTGAATAGGACACAAATGAGCAGTTTATGATGAATATTGATGCACGTAATGGAAAAATCAGACCAGAACGATCATTCCGAGTTTGGAACGATCGTTCCACACATTTTAGAGCAGAACGATCGTTCCACTCTAGGAACGATCGTTCAACTACCCGAACGATCGTTCCCGACGTTCAAAACGGATTCTCAGAACGATCGTTCTATATCTGTCGAATGCAAAAAAGGAAAGTTGAATCAACACGTTTTCAGACGAATTAAAGCAATTTTTCTCTCATTCAGCATGGATTCAGACCTACTTTTGCACCCTCTCTGCCTCCAAAAACAGCCCCCATTGATAGATTTTGCTCATTTGCTTTTCAAACTCTTTTGTTCTTCATTTCTTGAGGATTTAGGTTGTTGTTGCTAGCAGACTCTTGAAGGCTCATTCATTTCCTTTCATTTCAGTCATATACCATTGTTGAGAAGTGTTCTTGAACCTTGTCTTTTACAATTTTTGTTTTTAATAAAGTATTATTCAGTTATTCTTGTTCTTGATTATGTTTCTCATCATTTCTTTGGAATTTATTAATTCCATCATGTGTGAGTAGTTAGGTTGTTAGATTCTAGGGAAATCATGGATTGTTAGGAAAGAAACTGGATGTAAATAGGTAAATCTATAGAATAGCTTCCTCCTTATGATGTCTTAATGCTAAAACTAGTTTGATCACCTAGTTTTTATTCATAGGATTTTCTATTAAACGAAAGTGTAATAGGATTCTTGAAACCTCATTTAGGAGAGCAGATTGTCCTTAGCCAACGAAAGTTGATGCTAAGGCAAGTTGTGAACTTATCAAATCTGCTCTAGTAATGCTCTCTAGCTCTCTTAAATCCAAATGAAAGTTTAGGCGTTTAAATTGTTAAGAGAAGTAATTGGTACCACGAAAGTGGACCAATTTAGAATTATATTTGAATTGAAGTTTGGTAAATTTAGAACCTAAATAAACATTTAGTTAATTTTAGTACAATCCATCGATTATCCCTAAGTCTAGCATTTTATTAGTATTGAATTAAACTAATAGAAAAACCAGAAAACAAAACCCGAAAATCCAATCATTTAATCATCTTAGCTGATTAAATAATTTAGTAGATTACAATGTAAACCTGAGACTTGTGGATTCGATCTTTTACTACTATATTGATAGGTGTTAGTTGTCTAGGTCGTATTAATTTGTTAAAATGACAATTTATTAAGTGCGTGTGAGAAAGTCTTCAGGAGGTACATCCGTCCATCGTTCGAACAGGATAAGCCAATGGTTGAAAAACCATGGTCTATCATTGAGCACCATCTTTAAATCTTCTTCTCTCTGGAAGACGAACTGGAATTTGTCTTTCGATAGGGCAATGCCTCTGACCCTGTCGACTACACGCCATATTCGCGGTAACGCCTCAATCACCTTAGCCATTGGCTGCGAAGCAGAAGACTCGTTTTGTTTCCGTCAAACACTCTGAAACGAGATTCATTGGGAGGATGATGGGATCGTCGTTTTCAAGGGATAAGGAGTTGATAGCTAACTGGAGATGATCATTGACGGTGGTGGAGGAGCAAGCGATATTGTTGTATTTACCGGAGATGGAGACGCAATTTTGTTGTATTTACCGGAGATGGAGACGCAATTTTCAAGTCCATTGGACTCTAGAATGTTGAAGACACTTGGAGCATCAAGGCAGAATGGCTGCTCAACTAGGAAGCCTTTACTCGCGTATAGGTCATCAAACCTGATTTTGCTTTCTTCAAAGAAGAAATCTCTATGAAAAGGTTGTTGCTTGAAAGCTTCGTGACGGAATTTGGTTCTCCGTTCAGCAACAAAGATCTCCTCAACCTCCTCTTTCTCTGATATGTCCTGTATCTCCTCTATTTCTGGCTCTGCCCTAGGTCGTTTGCGAGACAACTTCGCAACAGGCTTTTGAATTGCTTGTCCCGATGTGTCACTTCCCGAATGAACCAGTCTTGAACTTCGACGAGGACCCGATGTTGGCAAAGACGACTTCACAGACGAATCAGTCTTGCATGTCTTTTTCGAGCGCCTTGCGTAAGTCTTAGAAGCTTGCGATTGCGGGTCTTCAACTCCATATGGCAACAAGATTACATCAGGTATTGGCGGCGAAGTAGGGGGGACATAGAGCACAAATGGCTTATACGGAACGAGGGCCATCAAATCGGGTCTCGAAACAGATTGGGATTGTGATTCCATCAATAAAAGTTTGGCTTGAAACAAAGGGATTTGAAAAAATCGGGAGGCGATTAAGAGATTTGAGTTTGTTGCGTTCGTTTTGGAGTTTTGACAAAGGACAGAGACAGAGCAAAGAGTCGGCGTATTAACAGTTCGTCTGGGCCCGCGGGTCGACCCGTTAACCCGCAAAATATTGCGGAGCGGGCTTGGGCCTTGTAATCTCAGACCGCAGCCCGCCGCGGTCCAGCCCGCCGAGACCGCACCAATAACTCAACCCGCGCGGGGCCGGCCCGTTTGATACCCCTAGTCAAAATACGTCTCTACTAGATATTATAATATTTATGTTTATTTCACTTTTGGCTCTGTATATTCCTTTCCATTTTGGCCAATCAAAATTTTGTGTACAATTTTCAATAGATTTTCTTTCATGAGCCTCTTTCTTTTCCTTAATATCAACTGCTATAGCATGCAAAATATTACGACGTCGATTTTCTTTTCGGTTCCATCATCCCAGACATGACATAACTAGCTAGATTTTGTCTTTGTCGGGTACCTGAATTTCTTTGTTTGTCATGTTTATGTCTCTTTTTGAGATCATCAGTCTCTTCTGGAGACCCCTTATAATATTTTCTTTCTCAGGCTGGTCAATTTAGTTTTGCTTCGTTTATTTTTTGAGGATTTTTATAAATGGGTTTTTCACCACATCATGCAATCTTTAGACTGACTAGCAGTTGAATATTGTCCTTACAGGACGTCAATTCTAATTGGAGCATTTACAGTTTGTATATGTGACTTTGTCACTCTATTTAGGTCAATAAAAGCTTTCTGCATCAACGCTCATCTGAATTATTTTTTGGACTTCTAGTGTTCAGATTCCTTAGTCCGAGGATTATTGATAATTCATTGCAAGTAATTAATTTCTTTCACTAGATGTTTATTTTCTCCCCCTTATGTTGGATAAACTGGCTCACTAAAATGACAGTATGCAAAGTGAGCCTCTATATAAATCCCTCGTGGATGGCTCTAATACTCAATTATCCAACATTTATTATTATCCTCCTTTAAGAACCCATCTTATATCGCTGTGGTGGAGCACTTTTCACATTCAAAGATTTTTTCATATGGAAACAATTTAGTTTTTGACCCTAAACCAATAATATGGGGGACATTATTTTCTCATTGGCTTTGATGCGAATCACTTACCCATTTTGTTTTTGAACATAAGCTTCGGGATGTTGAACACTTGAGAAGTAAATTCACCAACATTATCAAACAAACTATATGTGATCATCGAGTCAATGCGTCCATCAACTCGATGTCTCAATTGGGACCACAAGATCACTAGAATTTCACATGGCGGTTGATCAACCAATAACCATCTCCTTGTCTATTGTTAGATTTCAAATTATATGGCTGGTAAAAATCATATGTCCAGCTTGTTTTCTAAACAAGCAATATATAGATCATTAGGAATAATCTCTTAATTCTTCATTGTCTACATGAACTTTTCTATTATATTTTTGCATCATCATTAAACCAGGATGACCAGTCCGGTTAAGCTAAACATATAATTTTGCTAAACTTTTAGTTTTCTCTTCATTAATAAGTGTTTCCTGGAAACTTCTAGTTTACCTTACATTTTTTGTAAACTTCTGGTTACATTTTATCTCATTCTTAAAATAATAAGTACATAAAAGTAACTCAATAAAATAACTCCCTTTGACCGTATACACATTAGTATTTGCAACCACTTAATAAACTTTTCTCATTTAAATGAGATATAATATTATGATTAACCGAATCGACCATAACTAGTTGGATTGTATTCCAGTTTCTCATAAAAAAATTATTTTTGAGACCAGTTCAAATACGTCTTAAGACTTCAAGTTTGTTGTCTTCGTATCACATTCGAGTGATCACACATCCTTCCTCTAAGGATTATTTTGAAGAGCTTATGGATCTTTTATGGTCAAATAATGAACATGATCTTCTGGATATGTCGATTATTATACACAAATTCCTTTAATTCTTTTCTCAAGATGATGAAACTTCAAGTCCATCTATCTCAACAAAAATCTCAAGATAAACAAATATATTATCACGGCCATTCTATGAAATCAGAGTAAGTAATAATACTCTCTTAGTTCGGTGATTCATTGATGCCATATGATGTGCTCAATCAAGTAGTTCCCTTTTCGATATGATGCTAACGAGTATCATACAAAATCAGCGCTAGACTAAAATCTAAATTTATTCAAAACTCAAGTGCTATATATTATATCACATTTCCTTAGAAATTCATGCTAAAAGGTACGAAAAAACATGCTAAGTTCTTTAGCTAGTCTAAGGTTTGCCTTTTAAAATTATATATCATCTTGTCATTTATAATATTCTTTTATATCTCTATTATTAAATAATCAGTAGATGCAAAAAAACGAGATTGTATGAATTGAAGTGTTACCTCGATGACGAGTAAAATCGAAAAAAAAAGAACGGAGGTAATTCGTGGTAGACGGTGAACTTTTCTTCTTCTTATATTTGCTTAAAGTAAACAACGATTTGCTAAAAAAAATTAAACATGTTAATTATGAAATAATTCTTGTCAATGTGTTCATCTATTAAAGAGACGAATTGTAAACTGTGCAAACCAATAAAGCATGATCTCACAAATCAATGTATAAAATAAAGTAATGAACCAACAACAAAAAAAAAAACAAAAAAAAACGTATATATTTCCATGTCAATTAAGCATGTGTCTCGAAGTTGAAACAATAGAAATATAATTGAAAAAAATATGTGTAGTGATATTTAATCAACAAATCATCTAACGAAACTAATTTAGTTTATAAAGAAATACTTATTTCAATGACCATACATTAAGGTGGAGAGGGCATTCGATGGATAATTAAAAACGGGCATTAAGGGTTTTTGCCAATAAGAGTTTTCCATATTTGCTCGTATAGTGGTGGTCCTGAGTCCAAGTAGGTTAAGCAAATGAATGCGGCCGATAATATTAAAAAATATTTATGGAAGGTTCTTTTAGTCTAATGATAAGGTGTTGCACTTTGTTTCTCTTTGTCTTGAGTTCGAAACGCCTGCCCACCGACTTTCCTCCTTTTTCTCGTTTTTTTTTTTGTTTTTGTTTTTGTTTTCTCATTTTTTTTTCTCCCGTTTGTTTTCTTTTTTTTTTCTGCAGGTATACATAAGGAAACAATTTATGATGGAGAAAAAAAGGAAAACTTTTATTATACAATTTATTAAAGAAAAATTTAGATAGAAAAAAAAAGGAATTGACTTAAAAATAAAATCCCTAAACACGTTCTTCTTCTATAAACTACAAAAAAAAAAAATTTAGAACTTTGCCTTCAACCACACCAAGTCATACTGATGGGAATTTAGTTTTCACCCAAAATATTCTTGCAAGCGCGCAGGCTCTCGCAGTAGTACTTAGGGATCAGATCCACAGGGAGGCAAAGTGTACAAGGTAGCAAAATCGATTCAACTTGAGGTAAGCAACAAAAGATAGGTTTTTAGTTTTCAATCGATCGAACGGATTTATTCGCTCGATCGAATGGAATGTTTTTGTTTATGAAATGCAAAATAAAATAAAAGGAAAAGATAAAGAAGCAAGTGTTGCAATTGTCGGGTTTCAGAGAAATCTTTAGTTTTCATGGATTAAATTATTCAGGTTTCAAAGGCAGATAAAATCCGGTAAGTATTCAAGTCAGTCGTAAATTAATCTTTCTATTTTCATAGTAGTGATTAAACATGTTTAACAACCTAATTCACACAATAGTCACAAAGGTGAACTAGGAAAGGAAGCCGCATAAGTTGTTTACCTATCATTTAATACTAGTTCTTATCAATATCATCAAACAATCATGTAATAAGTATAAATCCTACCTATCTGTCAAGCCATGAATAACCTATTGAAAAACTTATCCCAACAAAACATCTACTCAAATATAATAGCAAAAAACATAGAAAAAACCATAGAAATTGACATCATAAATAAATAGAAAAGGGTTTAGAAAACTTCTCCAAATCAGTAGACAAGGAGGATGAATCTTCTCCCTTACCACAACAAGACAAAATCACAAAAGAATTTGAGAAAGAAATGAAAACAAAGTGCTCTCTCTAGAAAGTTTTGGTGAAAGAGAGGCGCACCCTTCTTCTGAGACGAAAATCTCATTAATAGAGGTTGTGGTTCGTCCAAGGGCTTCAGTGAAGTGATAAGAGAGAATCAGTTGAAGATAATCAAAATATTTGATTTTATCTCTTCCATTCGATCGAGTAAAGGGCATATTTGATCGAATGTATCCAACTGAATATTCTCTGACGCTTTTTGAAGCTTCTCGAGTAAATCCGGTCCGAATCGATCGATTCCAACGGCATTCGATCGATTGGGCTCATGGGCTCTTCATGGGCTTCAGGAAACATTTTGGGCCCCATCGATCGGATCAAAGTCATTCGATCGATCGTTCTTCCTTCGCGTTCTTCGTCTGCTTCACATCGAGACTGCACAATCTGTCTTTGATAGAATCAGCGTAACTCAAGTTCTAACTGTTGGAATTGCTTCCTTCTACTTGCATTGGAAAGTTGACTTCTTATTCTATTCTATCTTGTGTCAAAATCTCAAAGTAATCTATGTTGGGGAAGGTCTTCATCTAAGACCAAACTTCTGAAGCGTGGAACTGATCCACTTCACCAGTCTTCAGTATTAAGGGAATAACTTCTTGGTAGTTGGGACGAATGACTTGATTTCAAGCTCATGCCACAGCTGACTCACGTGTCTTCAATTATCACTTCAATCCAAAATGCAAAACAGATTCATCTGGCCCCGAACATATGGTGCTGAATTGCTGAACTTGGAGAATAATACTCATTTATGACCTAAAATGTCTTATTTTCACAAAAACACTTTGAAAACATAAAATAGTGAAAACCATCGCTTTAATCTTGAAATCATTTAGTTTCGTCATAAAACGTATTTGATATATATGGTAAAAAATGGTAAAATATCACCCCTATCACAGACTATTTCTTCTCCTCATCACTTGTGAATTATTTAATTTAAAAGTATTTGAGTAATTCGGTCGGCTTAGATTACTATCTTTGTGTTTGTGTTTTTCAATTCAATTTTTCTCCTTTATAAATTCATGAATCATAAATGTATGCTTTAAAGTTTTTGTAACTTTTGTCTACCTTTTATTATTTTTAAGTTAAGTTTGGGGGGAAATTTTTTTATGGCGGCCTTTTTTTCTTTTTAACTTGTGGCTTTCTAAAATTCATGACCGTCTCTGGCTAGAATTTCGTATTGATAACATGTTGTGAATAATGTGGCTGTATATGATTCCAATAGATTAACAAATATTTATATATGGTATAAATCTAGAGTTTAGATTTGGATCCCAAATCCTCTAGAATATTTATAGGGTTAATGGGCTCTATAATAAATATATATAATGGGTTCATAACAAAAAGCACATAAATTTGTACAAGATTTTATAAAGTAAAATGAAACAAAAAAAAAATATTTAAAGAAACGAATGAGTATTCCATTTTTCTAAAATTATATTTTAATTTTGATCGATAAACAATAAAAACCCATCAGATGTTTAAATCCGGCACCGTTGTACACAGAGAGTCACATGCCGTCCAACTTTGTTTATCTCATTTTGCATGCATGTCATGGATTTTTCTTTCTTTCCCTACAAATTGCCAGTCCAAAATCCTTTTAAATATTCGAACTAAATTTTGATAACCATTTTACTATTCAAATTTTTGGACCGTCCATTTTCCTACTCCAATTAATTATGTTATCCATTTTTAATATTTCAATTAATAATTCTGACTACTTGAGAACATCAATCTTACAAACATTTAACGTATATTATCTTCTAATTTTTTAATATTTTAATTTTAATAAATAATAGTAATATATTTCCCATAAAATTTTAAAACTCATTAAAAATGTAAAAGATAAACCAACTTTTTTTTGAAATTTCAAAAAAATATATAAAATTTAAGAAAAAAATTAAGATAAATAAATAAAAAAAATTATTTAAATTTAGTAGAAAAAATCAATTCCAAAATTATGTATGTTAAGATTAGTTTATTATTTAGAATTAATTATTATATATTTTTATAAAAAGATAAAAAGAAAAAGTGGAAATTTATACTAAAATAAAGTAATAAACCAATAACTAAATATAAAAATAATATAATAATATACCTTTATCGACGAACAAATCAACATCTCTCTTTTGCAAGAAAATGTGGACAAACAACATTTCAGAAAAAATTATATAATAATTATTTTTAAATAATAAACTAATATCAACATCTATAATTTTAAAACCCGATTTATCATATATTTAAAAATCAACATTATAAATTTTGGAATTGATTATTTCTAGGGGTGTCAAAATGAGTCAATAGTTATCCATTAATCTAACTCAAACCAACTCATAAACTCAATGAGTTTGATATTTGGGTCAAAATAATTTAATGAGTTAAATGAGTTAATAAGTTTAATGAGTTGGGTTGAAATGAGTATTGTTAAAATGAGTTGATGGGTTTACCCAAACTAACTCATTAGTAATACTTTTAAACTAAACCAAATCAATTTCTTAGCTAACCAATTTTTAAAATAACCAAACAAATGTCTAAACCAAAGATAATCAAATTAAATAAGTAAATCATATCTAGCTAAATTTCATTATTAAATTATATATTTACAACAAATTAACTTTTTATTATAAAAAAATACAATTATATTAAATATTTCACAAAGTAATGATTTCCAAATTCACATATAAAAATCATATTTTTGTTTTACTAAAAACGTGATTCTATCATAACCGTGATTTCGCATTTTCACAGTAAAAAAATATGATTCCATATTTTTTTTATAATCCGTTATATTGAACTTTCCTAACAAAAACACGATTCCCACCAAAACCGATATTTGGAGTTTTCTAGTTTTTTCATGGATCACGTAAAACATGATTTCGCATTTTTTGTCAAAACCGAGATTCCGTGTTTTCCCGCTAAAAACGTGATTCCGTGTTTTTCCCGCAAAAAACGTGATTTTGAGTTTTCCACCAAAACCAAGATTTCGGATTTATCGCAAAAAACGTGATTCCACGTTTTTCCGTCAAACATGTGATTCCGCTTTTTACCGTAAAAACGTGATTCAGTGTTTTTCCGCCAAAAACATGATTCCGCATTTTTTTTGTCAAAACCGAGATTTCGCGTTTTTCAACGTGATTCCGTGTTTTCCCGCTAAAAACGTGATTCCGTGTTTTCTCGCCAAAAACGTAATTTTGAGTTTTCCACCAAAACCGAGATTTTGGATTTTCTTGCCAAAAAAGTGATTTTGCGTTTTTCCATAAAAAGCGTGATTCCACGTTTTCCCGACCAACACGTAATTCCGCGTTTTTCTGTCACAATCAAGATTCCGTATTTTTTACGCCAAAAACGTGATTCCGTGTTTTCCCGCCAAAAACGTGATTCCGAGTTTTTCCACCAAAATCGAGATTTTGGATTTTCTCGCCGAAAACGTGGTTCCGCGTTTTCCCGCCAAAACGTAATTCTGCATTTATTTTTGTCAAAACCGAAATTCTGTGTTTTTTCCGCCAAAAACGTGATTCCGTATTTTTTCGCCAAAAACGTGATTCCGTGTTTTTTCCGCCAAAAACGTAACTCCGCGTCAAAACCGAGATTCCATGTTTTTCCGCCAAAAATATGATTTCGTGTTTTTCCGCCAAAAAACGTGATTCTGCGTTTGGCCGTCAAAACCGAGATTTTGGATTTTCTAGCCAAAACCGAGATTCAGCGTTTTCCCGCCAAAAATGGTATTCTGTTTTCCCGTAAAAAATGTGATTCCGTGTTTTTCCGCCAAAAACGTGATTCTATGTTTTTTTTTGTCAAAACCGAAATTCAGTATTTTTTTCCGGAAACGTAATTATGCGTTTTTCATTAGAAACGTGATTCCTTGTTTTTCCGTAAAAAACATGATTCCGTATTTTTTGTTAAAATCGAGATTGTTTTTTGCCTAAAATGTGATACCGTGTTCTTCCGTTAAAAACATTATTCCACGTTTTTTGTCAAACTATATTTTCTGTCAAAATCGAGATTTCCTGTTTTTCCGCCAAAAGCATGATTTCGCATTTTTCCACCAAATATTAATTTACCATTTTATCCTTTTAAGAAAAAAATTTTATAGATTAACTCATTTAATTATTATTTAATTTTATAAAAATATATTAGTTATTAAATAGTCAACTTATTAAAACCATTAATCCATCAATTTAAATGATTCATTGAACACTAAATTTATTGAGTTATGAGTTGGTTTGGGTTGGTTACCCTAATTGATACCCCTCATTTTTTGCTAAAACTAAAATAAAAAATAAATTATGTTTTATCTAAAAAAGAAAATTTCGTAAATTTAAGAATTTTTATATAGTTTATTTGAATTTTCAGATCTTTTTCGGTTTTTTATATTTTTTTAAATTTTAAATTTTTTTTGGAATATATTGTTTTTTATTTATTAAAATATTAATATTTAAATATTAAAAAATTAGATTATAATACATGTTAAACATCTGTTAAATCGAAATTGTAAAATAAACAAAATTATGAATTAAAATATTAAAATGGATAAAAGAATTAATTAGAGTAAGAAAATAGAAAATATTAAAAATAATAAAATGCTTATCAAAACTTGACTCGAGTATTTTCCCTATCATTTATCCATGTGTTGCTCCGCTAGTGGGAAAATGCTTCAACGTGACACACGTGTTGTCAGCCACTAGAGCCACCTACTCTCCTCGACTCTCAGTTATCTCTTGTCGGAGAAAGTATTAAAATTTGCTTTTTGTTACTTTTCATTTTGCTTAATATATATATATATACCTTTAAAGATAACTACTCCCCTCTGGTTCAACTTTTAATGCCGTCCAGTCAAGTGGGTCACTATATAAAGAGTGGTTATTGGATGTAGTATTTTATTGTATTTGGTTGTATTTTAAAGGAATTTTTAAATATGATGTTATTCAATTGTGTATTTTGCTAAAATATATTAAAATATAGTGTTATTCAATTGTGTATTTGATTGATGTATTTTCAAATACGTTAAAAGTATGTGTTATTCAATATCCATTGAATTTTATTGTATTCTGATTTTGATGTATTCTTTAGTGTTAATTGTGAACAAAAGAAATACAAAACTTTTTCTTTGGATTTGAGATTACAACGTCTGTGTTAAAAAAAAACTCAGAAAAGGAAAACAATGGCTGCCTAATACTGTAATCCATCTCAGTCCTTGTTTCTCACCCGTAATTCAGCGAGATGGGAAGAGAAGATCACGACGACAATTTTTTGAAAACGCAAAACACTTGTCATCGTTGTTTTGTCTGGGATCAAAGATCTGGTTTTGGTTCATGTTTGGAAATTGGTAGTGAATTTGAATTAGAGAACGAAAAAAAGACAAATCAAAACAGTTAGATTATGTGACTGAAAGTAAGGATGAGAGAAGGAAGAGAACGGGTAGGAGAGAGAGATGCTGAGACCAGAGAACAAATATTAATAAATATTTTTATCAGAAACAACAAAAAATTTTTTAGATGGAAATTTGTAAAACTTTAAATACAAGTGAAATCCTTACAAATACATTACAATGAAATACAATCAAATACAAAAAAAAAACCTCTACGATAATGAAATAACTTAAAATCCATTAAAAAACTTCTTAATCCAAATATATTAAAATACAACAGATAACAAAATTCAATAACACCCTCTAAGATTTGGCGCTCGGGAGTTGGGACAAATAAAGGAGTTTTTTTTTTTTAATTTTTACAATACAAACAATTTTTTTGCTCCAAAACTCAATTAAATTCGAAATGCCAAATAATTATGCTCTGGCTGTTGTAAACCCAAACTTAATCATTAATAAAACCATTGTCGACAAAAAAAAGTTATGCTCTGGCTTTGATAACCACACCAAGGAACTCTTTGGCGTACAAATAACGAGCTTTGGGTTCTTTGTATCATCAAACCGTAATTAAATTAATGAGATATTCCTTTATAAACTTTGCTAAGACCTAGATATCATACATATAAAAAGTCTATATTTTCCCAAGTACAGTCAATTGCTTATTTTGTAAACTTCGTTCTGATCTCATACATTTTGAACACTGGATTTCTATTATACATCCCTTCAAATATGAGTTAAGTAGAAAAAGAATCTAAAGCCGTTGAAGTTTCTTAAAACAAACTCACTAAAATAGAGCAATCACCCATCATAGTTCATATCTTCTTGTTCAATTAAGTAACGCGTCATGTCTCCAAACTTTCTCATCAAGTATTCTTTCCCTAGCCTTGATTGCCTGCACAATGTTCCAAATAAGTTTAACCCAGTGTCTGGAAAATCATATAAGGATTATAAAACAAAAATAAAATGATTTGTACTCACCTCTTTGGTCCAATTGGTGAAACCAACAACAAGAGAGAGGATAAAGGTTTGTAGGGCTGATCCTGAGACTAAACCAACCCAAAGTCCTTTCCCATTGAAGTGAAGATGAAAACACAACAGAAGTCCAATAGGAATACCAATGATATAATAAGAAGCTATGTTCACATAAGCTCCAATTTTTTGCCACCCAGTTCCTCTCACAACACCTAAACAAAAGAAAACATTTGGTTCATGACCACCAACTTTAAGTCCGGGATAGGATTGAATAAAAGGGACTAACCGGAGAGAACGGTCAAGAAACTGTCCATGAGAATTGAGATGCAAAGAATGGGAGTGATCTCCGTCACATAGCGAGTTACTTCACCCACATTACTATAAGCATAAGGCCATACATTGCGAGACAAGAAGAGAGTAGAGCTCACAACCACTGACTCAACAGCTGCAATTATAACCGCAGCTGAAGCAGAATCACGAGCACCTCGTGGATTACCAGCTCCTAGCTCATTTGCCACATTGGTACTAACCAACATATCAAATCAAATGAACATTAACTCTTTGAAAATTAAATTTAGGTGAAATGGGGATTTAAGAGTAGTAAACTAGAAGCAAACCTTGCTGCATCACCGATTCCGTTTACCAGATTGTAGTGCAAGGAAGAGGTCGTGAGGCTGTTCAATCCCCAAAGATCAAGTTTTAAAAAATTAAAGAAACGGTATATTCTGTTTTGAGGTTCGATACATTACCAAATCGAAATAACCGAAGTTTCGAGCTTTGCGTTGGGCAGAAGACCAGACAGCAAAGTAATCACCTCGAAAGCTAACCACTCAAGACTATTGAAGGCAGCAAGAAGAACAACCAAAAGTGTTAGTGAATATATTAATATATATATATTTATCTTACAACAATAGATTTAAATGAGGAATCGATCTTTGGCCTAAACTGATTAGACTACCATCATTTGGTTGATCTATTGAGATACTATTAAAAAGCCATACATATATATATATACTTACCAACACATCATTGCAGAAGGGATCGCAAACTGAAAGAAGATTCTAGTGTGAAGAAACACATCCTTGGACATATAAATCCGTGTTTGGAGGCACGCCCGAGAGCGTTTCATGTAAACCCAAAGGAAAACAGCATTAAGCCAGTAGGAGATGCCGATAGACACAGCCGCTCCTCTGACTCCAAACTCGAATGTGTGAACCATTAACCAACAGAGAGGAACGTGGAGAGAAAGAGCAGCCAGAGAGCTCAAGACCATTGGAGAAATCAAGCTCTGTGACTGAAAGTACCGAACCAGCGACTCAAGAACAGAGTAACCAAATAGAGCAGGTATGAGCCAAAGGCAGTAAACAGCTGCTAACTCTGCGACTTGAGGGTCTTGGTGAAGCAGAGTCAGGAGCTGGTTCATGAATATCCACATAACCGAAATCGGAAAAGCAATAATCAAGAGAAACACCATGGAAGTGAAAGTGTAGGATCCGAGTTTGTGATATTGTTGTGCTCCAAATGCTTGACCACATAGTGTTTCCAATGCACCTGAAAGTCCAAACTGTTGTATACAAAAATCATTTAACCAGACTACAAAAGAAAAAAAACTTGATTACTTCCATAAGTTAGTTTGCTTACAAGGACACCAAAACCAGTGACGTTAGCAAAGGAGCTTCCAAGGGCGATTCCGGCGAGAGAGAGTTCGCTATGGTGACCAACGATCATCGTAGAAGTTGCCTGAAGAAGGAACTGAGACATGTTCACAGCGACCATCGGAGCAGCCATTGAAGCAACTTTCTTCATCTTCTCCCATCTTATCTTCTCTCTCTCTTCCTCTTCTGATTCCTTGTTCTTCAACACCAATGGAGCTTCAATGCCTTCCTTCATCTTTCTTCTGCTTAGAAAATGTTGAGGGTTTGCGTCCAATTTATTTTGCTTTGGATTTTATATTAAATGTATATAGTCTTGTAATTGACACGGGCCCCGAAAATTAGTAGACACGTCGGCAATAAATTCGTGTATGTCTAGAACCAAAATCGTTTCCGACTTTTATCATCTCACTTATTCATTTATGAGAAAGCAGAAATTCGGCAGATGCAGGAAAACGTCGCATCCCAACCTCTCTGGCTAAAACACTACATGTCAAAAATTTCAATGGTAAATGGTAAAGTAAAGTGATTGGTAGTTGTAAATTGAGGAAGACTTGCCATACTGTTCTAGACAAGCAATTGATTCCCCCTTGGAACTATCACACCACTTCTATTTTGATCAATTGAAATCCGATCAAGCCTTAGTTCTATTTAATGGGCTAATCCACGAATAAATTCACTGTAAAAAATTAGTTGTGTGGTAAAAAGTTTGAATCACTTCCTAAATATATGACCATCTCCAAAACTTTCCTTTTATATTTTACTCCAAAAATCGAGTAATTTTAAAATGGATAAAACTTTTTATGTAATTATTAATTTGCTAGAACATCTTATATTTATTAAAAGTACAGATTTTATTCATTTATTTTATTTTTTATAATAATTTACTAAAATCATATTAATTATTTTATTTTGAAATTTACTATAAAAATACAATTACATTGCATAACATAAAGTAAATAAAAACAAACAAAAAATAATAATAATATAGTTTGGATTAAATGTCACCATAGTTCTGATGAAATATAAAGCAAATGAAAAATAAAAATAATAAAGTTTTGATTAAAAACAAAAACAATATAATTGTTAAATTTATTTTATTATATTTATCGATATATTTTAATGTATTTTTATTATTATCGGTGTGTCATTGCAATTTTTATTAAATATAATCATATTTTGAACTATATAAATATAAAAATAAAAAAATCTATAATTTAAGGATGTCTTTATAAATTTAAAAAACAACTCCAAAATGGAGGATCTTCATTTTTCACTCCAAATATGGAGGTAAAAATGGAGTTTCTCCATTTGGGATTGGAAATAGAGTGCATTGGAGAGTATTTTACTCTAAAATTAAGTTTGGAATGAGATTTGGAATGGGGTTGGAGATGCCATTGTAAAGGATCTTATATAAGAACACTAAAACATGGAGACTTATAATTTATTTTGATTTGGTGATTTAGGCTAATGTAGTTTTAATTATATAATAATTAGACTAGGTCCCGCGTTAACATATGTATAAATATATGTTATACTTATTAATGTAAGAAATTTGATTTTAACTAATAACTCGTAAAACTATGTCATTATTCCTAAAATTTATGAGAAATTTTTTAAATACCTCTTTTACTCTATCCATTTTCACAAATACAACCTATTTTCGGTTATTTTTGAAAAATATATTAGTTTCAATCTAAATTACCGTTTTTAATATTTTGAAATATTCTATAGGGTTGTATGGTTTACAATCTAGGGTTTAGGGTTAAAATTTTAAAATTCTAAACCCTGGAAATGATTTTAATCCTTAATAAATCCAAAACTTATAAAATATAAACCCTAATACCTCAATCATAAACCCAAATAGTTAATAAAGTACTAAAACCTAACCCTACAAAATTTAAACCATAAATTAAACTTTAAATCAACCATAAATCTAAAAAAGATATTTTAAAAAGAAAAAGAGAATATTTTGAAAGGATTATTTCTCACCATTTTTCTAACATTTATTTTATTAATTAACATTCCTGTCAACTACTTGTTCTGATTCGAGAAAAGTTGCCAAGATTAATACATTCTTCTTGGAAAATTAGTCACGTGGTAACAAATCGGACGGCCCCTTAGGTTTTTTTTTCTTTCTTTTTTTATCAACCAAATTTTAATAAATTAAAATCCAAAATCAAATTTATCGCCCACCAAAATGGACAACTGTTTACATAAACAAATTCTGAATAACGAGTACACGCAGATCGGGTAAAGCTATCCGTCTTTGCATTTGTCACACACCGGATGTAGATCAGAGAGAAGGCGGGAAACTGTCATTTAAGCTCGCCAAATACTTCTAACATGAGATCGAATGCTGGCCAATCGAGAGGTGTTTGAATCCTCTGTATTATTTTCTTGCAGTCCGTTTGAAAACTGGAGCAGGGGATGTTGTACTCCAAAATGCTTATCATTACCCAAATAAGAGCTTCAAATTCTGTGTAGTGGAGACATGGAACGTCTAGTGCCACTGCCACCAAGTAGAAGAACCATGCTACCATGAAAACATAACCATCTCATACTCAGGAGACACGGATTGCTCCGGTCCCAGTTCAATCTGAGTCTCTTCCCAAACCAAACATTTCCGCTCAGCTAATTGTATGATTTTCGTAGATTCAAATTATCTTCCCATGCTAAACATTCCCGGACCGGCCCTTAGTTATAAAAGAAAAAAAAACATAGTAAATGATCTTATATACAAACACATCAAAAAGGGAGACTTGTAATTTATTTTGATCCGGTGATTTAAGCTAATACAATTTTATTTATATAATCGTATAAAAAACCCACGGTTAGGAATGGAATTTTGATTAGTAACCCTAATAATTATGTTATCGTTTTATCATTTTATTTGATCAATAAAGATAGTTTTTGTTAATATATTTCAATAATTTACCTTCAAGATAGTCTGGTCGTTTAAATCTTTATTTTAAACGTTCTACCATATGAATATTCGAGAATAAATCGGTTAAACAAACAAATATTGAATTTTTGAAAGAAAAAATATATATTTACAAAATTCACAAAAACAATAAAGTCACATATCTTAATAAGTTGACTTTTAAAGTGTTTTATAAACCAAAATGCAAAAATAATGTTTTTAATGTCAATATAATTTAGTAATTTGAATACAACGATTTTTGTTTTTCCCATCTAAAAGAATAATATTAAAATAAAAGATGGAATACAAGGGTAAGATACATCAGCCAGGGTGTGAGCTACAACCACCCAAGAGTCTGGTGTCATATACAAGGGAGTCTACCACTAGCAAACTAAAAAACCAAGACTTGATATTCAGTGCCGGTCCAAGATTAATTGATGCCTAAATCTTTTTAAAAAAATTATGCTCTTTATTTTATTTTATTTTTGGAATAATAAATAAAAACTATAAAATATTACTAACTCTTCATTTGTTTTGAAATAAAAAACAAAAAAGCGTAAATAAAACAAAAATAGAGAGTGCACAAACAAAAAAAATAAAAAGAAAAAAAATATAATTGAAGAATAATTGAAGAATAATTACTAACTCTTCATTTATCTACTACTTTTTTACATAATTGATGAATAATATAATTGTTAAAATACAATTAAAAAAGAAAAAAAATCATCATATTTCCTAAAAAAAGAGGTAACATGATGAGGTAAAAAAGAGGTAAAAAGGAAAAAGAATTATCTGCCCGACAGCAAAAAAAGGACAAATGAAAAAAAAAAGAAGGTAAAAATCATCTGTCCAACAGCCAAAAAAGGACAAAGGAAAAAAAAATGGACAAAGGCTGCCTTCGAACTCTGTACCATGATACCAAAGCTGAAGAACACTACCAATACATCCAAGGTACTCTACAAAAATTTCATGCCTACAAAGTTTTATATTTTTGGCTGCCTAAAGCTTGTGCTTTCTGGGCTTTAGCCTTGGGTCGGGCTTGTTGATATTAATGCTATTCAAAATTAAACAAGGGTTTTATATAACACGCATGCAAATTATTATTTAATATAATATATATAGTCTGATTTGAATATAATGCTATTCAAAACAAAAAGCTATGCATATGCTTTTGAGTAAATTAAAGGAAAGAATAGGATTTGGGAAGTAATTGGGGTTTAGGAAAAGCTCAAATGACATTTTGCAAAAAAGGAAAAGGGGTGTTGCGAAAAGACGGAAGTATCCTTCTGTTCAGAGTTCTGATTCCCGCCTGAATGTCTCGATGCTGGGCCCTCTGACACGGTTTTAATGGAAGTGGCAAGTTGTTGGAAAATAGGGGAAATGACAGTTTGGTTGGAAAAGGGGGAGTACGTACAAAATGTGGGCTACATTTAATGCAAGAAATCTGCGAACATAATGACGTTGAAAAAGTTGTGGGTGAGTTGAATTTAAGGAAAAAAAAATTTATTCATTGAGAAAAGACATGTGTATCTTACATCATAGCATTGGATCACATGACTCGTATTGAGAACAAAATATTTAAAAGTGCATAGTGATGCGATACGCGTTATTATGGCATGTCATAGTAAGTGATGCCAGGACGTACGATGTAAAGGGACACATTAACAACGGTTGCAAAAAGCAAACACCAAAACACATAACATTCCTCACATCGATCTTCTATGGAGTGGATGGCTGAACACTCTGGATGGGGGTAAAACCAATTAGTTGCAAATGAGTCCTCTCTAAGGCACCCCATGCGATCCATTGTTGCAAGAAGGGAGTCGCCCATGTGCACAATCTCAGCCAAAGGGTAGTTGTTGAGAAGGGAGATGTCGAAAAAAGCTGCAAGATCGTATTTCCCCGAGCATATACAAAGCATGGCCATTAGGAAAGAGGCCTCGGGGATGAGTTTGATAGCCCGAACAAGGTTATACATAGCTGCATCAACATTCTTGTCGCGGCATGCAAGACGGAGGGATTCAAGAAAGAGGGCCTCTGGTTGGTTGGCACGAAGAGCAATTTCAAATTCGGTGCGGCATCCTCCATTCAGAAACATTTCACTCGGATGTTGAAGGCAATAAAGCATG
>OVAP01001964.1:990-15798 GCA_900406295.1 Aurinia saxatilis | reverse complement strand
GAGAGAGAGAGAGAGAGAGAGAGAGAGAGAGAGAATTGAATTGGAAATGGATCAAAAGCTTGGATTTACAAAGAGATGAGATGGGGAAGGAGAGAATCGGATTAGCATCGGATCAAAAGCTTGGATTTACATAGAGATGAGATGGGTGAGAGAGAAAGAGGAAGAAGAATGGTGGTTTGTGGTTGAGGAAGAAGAAAGAGAAGAAGGGTATTTTCGTCAAAAACAGAGCAAAGAATGGCCTTCGTTATTTACGGAAATGCCAGTTGTCCTCTTTGCAATTATTTCTTGGTTCATGGTCTATATGTGCAATTACTCTAATTATATGATCCTATAGTCAAAACACTTGAATTTAGAAGAGTTTTCGCAAAATAATAACATATGCAAAAAGATTATATAAGTAACCAAATAACGTTGTTTCATTATAGAAATTAAAATGACTTTGGATGACATGTCACACATCCAATCATATTAAGGCACATAATCTTTTTTTTAATGAAAAATCGTAGAATAATTGTGAATTCGCCACCTAGAATTTTTGCGCCCACAATTGTATATAAGATAAGATAGGATACTCTCTATGTTCCTAGACTTAAGATCAGGCATAACCCAAAGGGATAGGTCAGAGGTGCGACGTCCCAAGGCTTGTCCACAATTTTAACCAAATTGTACCCAAAAAAAAAAGCCCAAAATCTGTTTATTTTTGTTTTGTTAAAAGGCCTAGAAAACATATTTTTAAAATTTTACCCTACTAAAAAAACCATTTTCTTTTAATTTCTTATAGTAAAAGGCCTAATTTTGTTTTTAACTTTCTTTGGTGAAGAATCCATTTTTCCAAACAAAAAAAAATCTAATAGCCCAAAAAATATATTTAAAAAAAAATATTCACAAATAGAGGGCCTAATTTTATTTTATATTTGCCATAAGGCATATAGATTTTTTTGGGTCGGGGCTGCGTAAGATGTTCTAAATAAAAGAAGGACGACAAAAAATTTATTTTCGTAAAATTTTAATATCTATTATATATTTGAGAAGCAAAAAATTCTATATATAAAAATAATATCTATTATACATTTGATTTAGAGTATTGAGGTAAACTATGGGCCAAAGGCCTAAAATATATTTTAAAAAATGATGTGGTGAGACAACTCTAAAATAAACTATTCAACTACAATTTTTGGTTGAGGCAACTTTTCTCTAAAAAATTTGAAGGTATATATTCTTATGAATATAAAAATATAGTATTTTTTTATGAGTGACTAGGACTTGACTGTATTAAGATTAAATATTATACTTGGGCCTTACGTAGTATATATACTTGGGCCTTTGCTCCTATGTGATTAGGGTTAGTGATAAACGGTTATATATACTCCATCATCGTATAAGCTGGCGAGCATTATCATCCCCAAAAAGGTAACTATTGTTTCTCGCAGAAAAAAAAAGATACGTTCTTGAGAAGTAGACGTATTATATATACTTGGGCCTTTGCTCCTAATATGTTTCTTCTTCTTCTTCTCNTGTGTCCTTCTTTCTTTTCTGCATCACAAACAAAGTATTAGACCTCCTAAGGAACAAGCTAATCCGCTGTGCTAGCTTTAACAATTTCATTATTAATGCTTTTTATCCTTTGAATGTTTGTAGTATGCAAGATCCGAGGTGTTTAAAAAGATGCTAGAACCAGACGACATTAAGCCTCCGTCGAGGCGGGAGACAGACACTCTCTCGGAGCTGAAACATAAAGAGTTAAGTGGTTTTAGTTGAGTTTATCTACAGCGACGGCTCTGAGCTTTCAATGAAAGCGAAGGTATACGTGAGGTCACTTTATCTTGCAGCTGACAAATACGAGATTCCGCATCTAAAGGATCTATGCAGAAACCAACTTATGTCATCTCTTGGCGAATGGAATGCTCTTGATGTCCTTGTGATGGCCCAAATTCCTTTTGACAAAGTCCTCAATGATGCCGCCCTCGCTACTATCAAGTCCAATATTAGCTCGATTTCGAGCACTAAACAGTTTAAGGTTTTCGCCGCCAATCACCCAGGTCTTACCGTTGAGATAGTGAAGACTCTTCAACCTAACGAGAAACCTACATGTAAACGCTTTAAATACTGATATATCCATGGGATTTGACGTCTTCACTTGATAGTTTTTTGTTTCTTTAAATATCGTTACTATTTATAAACATAATTAAGGCAGGAGTCAGTGATTATCGTGAAACTATATATCTCCGCCCATAACTTATTTATCATCTTAAAATTCATGAAAAACCAGTAGAAATACTATTTTCTAATTAATGACATGCTTTTGTTATTGATTTTTTTTTTTTTTTGGAATTCATGTATATCTCCAAAAACCGATATGAATTTCTACTTTATGCCCTCCATACGTATTACCTACGTCTCTACTGTTGACTTAAGCTTGAAGGAAGCTTCGGTCACAAGTTTTCCTAATCACACCAAATTCCAAAAGAGATTAGGAAAATATAATATTTAGGAGTTATCTAAATTAGATATTTTCCTTTTGTGATTAGGAAATACCTAGACTCATCTCAATATATAAGGAATTGTGGCATTACTAAAGAGAGTTATTTAATCTTTATCAATCTTTAAATCCTTATACTTTGCTTTGATTCTAGATCTAGAGCTATGCCAGCCCCAACAAACAAAGAGCTATTCTTGGGCGGAGGATTTGTTCAGGTTTTGAAAGAGCAATATCCTTTTGATGTACAGCTAAAGGCATGTGACAGTGATAAGGATACAGCTATCCCAGCCCATAAGCTTCTTCTGGTCAGTACTTCTTTTCCTCTTCCTCTTTTTGTATTTTATCGTTGTCATGAGCTCTCTGATTACATTAATTGTTAATGCTTATATGTCTTATAGTCCGCAAGATCTGTGGTGTTCAAGAAGATGCTGGAATCAGACGACTTTAAGGCTTCATCTACGCTGGAGACAATCACTCTCTCGGAGCTGAAACATGTAGAGTTAGAGGCTTTAGTTGAGTTCCTTTACAGCGATGGCAGGATGTTTTCAAGGAAAGCGGTGCAACATCTGAGGTCACTCTATATTGCAGCTGACAAATATGAGATTCCGCATCTACGAGACATATGCAGAAGCGTGCTTATATCCTGTCTCAACTCTTCGACTGCTCTTCACATTCTTGAGCTCGCCCAAATTCCTTTTGACAAATCCCTCCATGATGCCGCCATCAATACTATCAAGATCCATAAGAGTTCTATTTCTAAGTGTGCTAAGTTCGAGGAATTTGTCGTCAACCACCCAAGGCTTACAGTGCAGATAGTGAAGGCTATTTCGAGATAATGTTATTAAAGATTGACTTGCCTCGGACTGGTTATGTGATTCTGTGATTAAGGATTACATGGATTTTGTGATTCTGTTTTATTATAAAAAAATTATATTCCCTCCCTTTAAGTTTACAGTAACAGACTGGCTCGAAAATTTCCAAATAAATACACTAAACAATGTATAATCTATATTGAGTTAGGTGACTACTTTCATTCGGTCCTTCTTATTGGACCTCAGTTTAGCTCCATATACTACTCCCTCTCTTTCTTAAAGAGTATCGTTTTGACATATTTCACACATATTAAGAAAATTATTAAATTATTCGTTTTATCCTTATGTAATGTGTTATATTCTTTGTCTTTTGTAATTAATAAGGTTAAAAAGTAGAGATAAAATTGGAAATTTGATAATAAATTTGTATTGAGAAAACAAAATGACATTTAAAATGAAACAAAAATTTAACTCTAAAACGATACTTATTATGAAACGGATGAAGTAATTCGGAATAGAAGAAGAGGGCAACCAAAAGTCAGGACGTAGGACTAGTGTGTTATTAGCATTAATGTCTCCTTTACTTCATAAATCTTGGAAAATGTAGAAAGTAAAACAAGAGTCATTTTGACTGCTTTCTTTATAATTCACCTCGTTCACTTAATATCAGAAAAAAAAAAAAACTAGTTTTCTTATAGTTATGGCAGAGCAGGGCAGCCTTGAAATTTTTTTGGGTGGATTTACGAAGGTCCTTGATGAACAATGGCAAGTCGATCTACGGCTCAAGGCAGGGGGCAGCAAGAAGGGTGCACCTATCTATGCGCACAAACTTGTCTTGGTCTCAATTTTATAAATTAATGCTTAACTTTAGTGTTGGATCTTACTTGAATTTATTTTCATTCTTGTTTGCTATCTTTTCAAAATGTTAATAGGCAGCAAGATCAGAGGTGTTTAAGAGGATGCTGGAATCCGATAACTTGAAGGCTTCGGTTGGGAAGATCGAGACAGTAACTCTCTCTGACCTGAAACAAAAATAGTTAGAGGCTTTCATTGAGTTCATTTACAGCAACCGTTCTGCGCTTTCGACAAAAGAGAAGAAATATGCTCAATCTCTTAACTCTATGCTGACAAATATGAGATTCTGCATCTAAGAGATCTATGCAGAAACGAGCTTCGATCATCTCTTAACTCTTCAAATGATCTTAACGTCTTGTTGTTGTATTTGACTCCTTTTGACGAATTAGTCAACAACTCTGCCGCCAAGTTTGTGGTAAAGAATTTGAAGATGATTTGTAGTACTGATGAGTTCGAGTTGTGCGTAGGAAGTAATCCAGATCTAACGTTGAGATAATGAAGGCTTCTCAGACTCGTGGTTATCATATCTACTAAACCAAATTGTTTGGTATCTAATCTTTAATTTCCTCTTAATCTTCTCAAGAATTTTCCGCTGTATGTTATGTTAAATTTCTTGATTTGCAAAAAAAAAACTTACCTGCATAATTTGCTATCCCTTTTGGCCCTTGGGCCCAGACCGGGCAAGCCAGTTGGACCATCAAATCTGCGACCCGGCCACTAGCTGGTACGAATACTCCAATGCGAGTGAAATGGAAAAGATTACATGCCCGTCTATAATGTTTTTCTTATATTTAAGGAAGATACATTTTGACCATCTAGTTCCTAAAAGGAAAGAGTACTTTTGGGATGCTATGTGATGAACGATAACTATTTTTTTTTGGAAAGACACTCGAATCAGAATCAGCAATTTTTAGATTTTATATGAGATGTTTACCAGATGAGCTATTGACTCTTGGTGTGATGAACATATCACTAAAGATATAACAACACGTCCGTGGTTGAATGTTTTGGATTTGATCATGATTAAAAACAAAATAATAATTTTGAAAAGATAAAAGTCAAAAGATCTTTAGCATGAAGTTTCAAAAAAAAAAAAATCTTTAATATGTGTGTTGAAAAATAAATCATCAAACATTAAGACTCAAGGAGAGCATTTATAAATATATATTTTATCAGAAACACTTATGATTGGTCCTTTGCTGAAAGCATGGAACGTCCTTTCGGTTCCATGTATATAATTCGGAATCCCAAGATCAACTTAAAAATTTGGACTTAGGACTTAGTGTATTTTTCTAAATTTTGGAAACGGAATCCCAAATAGGATTTGGTGTAGGATTTAGTGTATTTTCCTTTTAGGAACTAGATGTATATACATAATTTGGTGTATTTTCCTAAATCCTACACCAAATCCCAAATAGGAACTATATGTATATACATAATTTGGTGTATTTTACTAAATCCTACACCAAATCTCAAATAGTATTTGGTGTATGATTTAGTGTTGGGTTGGAGATGCCCTTAAGACTTAGTGTATTTTCCTAAATCTTGAAAACGGAAGAAAATTAAAGAAGAGACGCTTTGACTGCCCTCTTTGGGATCTTTTTTTCTTCTTCTATAAAACTGACCACCATTATTTACAAAATCAATTTCAAGTTACACTAGAGACTATGTCCGTGCTATGCACGGATTTTATNGGTCTTAAAAAGTACCCAAAATACAAACTTATTATTTTTTCGATATATTCTTTGTTTATTACAGTTTCTTATTTATATTTTATTTGATTGTTTTTTTTTTTTGGTCCTTTAGCAAAACTGCAAAAGTGTTTCTGAATCCCATTTTCATAGCCTACCATTTAAAATATTAATTTCAGATATGAGAATGGCATTTGATACCATTGAGTTTATCACTATTGAGGTAAAACCGATTAAACCATATTAGTCATATCTTTGATATGCATGGAAAAATATATACTCCCTCTTGTTTCAAATTTGAGATATGAAAATAATGCTTGTACTAAGCAAGGCTGTTCCAAGATTTATTTTTCTTTGATGCTTTCATGTTATAACTATTAGAACATGTAGTACAAATTCCAAACAGCATAAGTCTTAATCCACCAACAATACATACACATAAAAGATACATAAAATGAGAAAAAAAGATACACAGTGGAAAACGGGTAAAGCAAGCAAATGTGTGTTAGCTTCTCCATCTCTCTCATTAGCTACATGCAAGGCCTTCCTTACACAAGTATCTGATTCTCGAGGCTCAAGCCAACACACAGCCCGGAGTTTGTCCAGCTTTCATCAAGTCTTGTCTATTATGATGATACTTACATCCATGTGATTCTTCTTCATGTATTGGGGATGATGTCAGAGTTCTTTTATTAATCCGAACAACAATAGTCTCGCTTGGATCACTTATATTAAAAGGTTTTGGATAAAATGGTCAATAAGAAGTTGCCAACTATAAGACATAAAGAAAAACAAAGAAGGTACAATCACAATGAGTAAAAACTTCTTCTTCCTCTGGTACTACAACTACTCTCGCTAATGCTACATTCAAACTCAAAACATCAAACAAAGAAAAACAACAAAAAGCTTCAGACATTGTAGCTTACGTACATTTCCATGGCTGTCACAAAAACCATAAAGAACCTATGGTTGTTGTTGTTGTGACTTGATTCTCAAGAAACCTCCGGACAAAACCAAAGCTTTAAGATTAAGATTTATATTAATCCCTTTCTTTGTTATCATTTTGTCTCGAAAGTTTACTTAGATGAATACAATAGCTTCTTCTGAGAAATCAATACTTTTTAGCTGTCTGAAGATTCTGTTTTTCCCTTACGAAAACTCCATCTAAGTTTTTTAGCAACCTGCCAAAAANAACCAAAGCTTTAAGATTAAGATTTATATTAATCCCTTTCTTTGTTATCATTTTGTCTCGAAAGTTTACTTAGATGAATACAATAGCTTCTTCTGGGAAATCAATACTTTTTAGCTGTCTGAAGATTCTGTTTTTCCCTTACGAAAACTCCATCTAAGTTTTTTAGCAACCTGCCAAAAAATCAGACCATTACATATCCTTTATCAGATAATCAATAAGTATGCATATGTCTAAGCTTTGAGATTTCTGTTCTATCACCACCTTTAGCTTTCTAATATAAATAGCCCACCAACGTAAAGAAAATCGGAAGTTCTTCGATATGTAAATAGCCCATCAATGTGAAGACGATTGTAAGTTCTTGGATATGTAAGTAGCCATTGAATGCTTTCGACCATTCAGCTCCAATGGCACCGTCTACTACATGATGGTCACGGATCAGTGTTACAGGCATGTATGCAGCGATGTCGGTTTGTTCTGGACCTTTGCCAGGGATAACTCTCTTTTGAGTTGTGTTTCAAGAATCAGACACATGACACGAATCAGTTACNATATGTAAATAGCCCATCAATGTGAAGACGATTGTAAGTTCTTGGATATGTAAGTAGCCATTGAATGCTTTCGACCATTCAGCTCCAATGGCACCGTCTACTACATGATGGTCACGGATCAGTGTTACAGGCATGTATGCAGCGATGTCGGTTTGTTCTGTTCTGGACCTTTGCCAGGGATAACTCTCTTTTGAGTTGTGTTTCAAGAATCAGACACATGACACGAATCAGTTACTGGGTCTTTGGGGAAGATGGTAACAGAATATGTTCTATAAGAAGAGAGAGTTTACCGGTTCCAACTGCTAGAATGGCGGCTTGAGGTGGATTAAGGACTTCACATAAATACTTGATTCCGAAAAATCCTCCCAAATTAGAGACTGTAAATGTCCCTCCCTAAGTAATGAAGTTATTATTAGTTTGATATTTGCGGGACAAAATAAGACTTGATTAAGTGAGTGATATCTCTTACCTTGTAATCTTATGGCTTTAAGTTGTGCTCTTTTGCTTTTTGAGCCAACCGAACTGCTTCTCAATTGTAGACAGACCCTTCGTGTTTGTATCCTAGAATCAAGAAATTGATATAATTCAGCAATTTGAAGTTTATGCAGCAGTGAAGGGTTTTAACATTATTTGAGCCTGATGGTCTTGCCAATATCTGACTTGCGAGTGTCGTTTATTGGAGACAATGGTTTATCAGAACAACTCGTTACTCATACCAGCAAATCTCAATGTTTTTACTTAGTATTATACGTAAGCAATAAAAATGCACAACATCAATAATTCCAAAGGATCTTATCTGAGTAAAACTCCAAGAACTTCATAATCAGGGGAAAGTAAAAAGCTCAAAAACAATAGTGAGAGAGGCAAGCACAAAGTTTATGGGAAATTGTGTTGTCTAGGAAAAAAACCCGAAATTCTAAAATACCTTATGAAGAAGAATACTTCCGTGCCCGGTTCGCCATTCGGAGCCAGAAGCTAAGACCGCTTAGCCATTCGGAGCTCTGTGGAGTAAGCTATGAAATTGGAGTTTGTACATCACTTCACTAACATATTTGAGCAGATCCATACAATACATGTTTTGGGGCATACCTAAAATAGGGATTTGGTAGTTGAGTTTTCCGGGATGAAAGGAAATCAATAGCAAAATGAAAATTCAAGCGTCGAGATGTTGAATGGTCCATGGGGAATAAGGCTTTATAGTTTATAAGAATCCCTAAATTGCAGAATCAATGCAAGGTAACGACCATTTGAGGTCTTGGAGGTTTTATTAGATGTAGTGGGTAATTATTTTAGTTTGATATGTGAAAAGGCTTCTTAGGTAAAGGAGGAGAAGTGGAAGTTTTATATGTGAGGGAGGTGTTTCGATTGAAAGTCGTTGGTATGGAAGAGGAAGAAGAATCGTCATTTGTCTGAAATAAAACCATTTACTGTGAGGGAGACAAATCAAAGGTGACATTGAGTTGTCTTGTGTGGGCTTTTTCTGTTGTAGTCCTGAGCTCTTTTAATTGAATTTTTAGCTGAGGTGGATATCCCAGAAGCCCCAAACTGCTCATTTTATATGTATAGATTAACATCATGGCAACGCAGACCAGCATAGAAATTTTCTTGGGTGGATTTGCAAAGATTTTTAATGAACAATGGCAAGTCGATATGAAGCTGAAGACAGTGATAAGAGTGCAGCTATCTCCGCACACAAAGTTGTTTTGGTCTCTTCATTTTCCTTTATCTCTTGTCATGTTTTTTTTTATCATAATAGATATGCTTATGTTTAGTGTTTGGACCTTAATAATTTGAAATGATATTCCCTCATCAAACATATACATAAAAATTTTATTAGGCGGCACGATCAGAGGTGTTTAAGAAGATGCTGGAATCAGACACGGTTAAGAGTTGGGATGGGATCGAAACGGTTACTCTCTCAGAGCTGAAACAAGAAGAGTTAGAGGCGTTCGTTGAGTTCATCTACAGCAACCGCTCGGGGCTTTCTGCAAAATAGAAGAAACATGTCCAGTCACTTTTCGTAGCAGCCGACAAATATGAGATTCCGCATCTAAGGGACCTGTGCAGAAAGGAGCTTATATCCACTCTAAATTCGTCGAATGCAATCAACTTCTTGGAGCTCTCTTTGATTCCTTTCGACAAAGCTCTCAATGACTCTGCGGCCATGTTTGTCATAAGGAACTTGTTGGCGATTTGTAATACTGTTGAGTTTAAGTTGTTGGTAAGAAGTAATCCAGATCTTACCGTTGAGATAATGAAAGCTTCTCAGACTCAAAGGTGGAATGATTGTTATATCTAGCTACTTCAAGAACCAAAATGTAGCTTTCATTACCACCGGATATAGTGGGTTAGTGGTTAAGTGCCCGAGTTAGTCATGTTGTGCTTCTAGTTCGATTTGTGATAGGAGAGATGTTTTACAAGGCCTTAAGTAAAGGTTTGTCCAAACCCTTCCTGGTTACCTTAAAAAAAAAAAAAAAAAAACTGTAGCTTCGTTGTTTACTCATTCCATCACTTCACTTTAGCTTTTGGAGTTTCTTAACATTTCATATACCCAGTATAATATCATATTTTGGTCAAATAAAATCTATTTTTTAATATTTTAATCGCTCTAATAAACTCCAATATGTGAGTGTTTTTTAGAGATTCGAAAGAGTCTCTAACCAATATAAATTAAGTAATGTTTTGATATAGTTTAATGGAAAATCATATAACTAATGTTTAAATTAAAAGAAAAGTTTGAGCCAATGGGAAAACATGTGTCACATGAGTATCTTTGAGGGGTTTTCAAACTCATTAAAAAAAAACATTCTCTCTCTTTTTTTTCCTAAATGCCGGTTGTCTTGTTAATTACCTTAATTTATGTCAAGGTTATAAACTTTTGTTGTCTTTGATATGGTCAGGGGTGTGTAATAATAAAATGATCAAATTTAGTCATATGATCAAGTACAAAGGATCAATCGTTGGGCGAACTACGTAGGGCGACGGATGTGTTTGTGCATTTTACTTCCCAGGTTTTCTGGAATTATTTTGCTCACGTGAACAAAACTGTTTTGTCTTCTTCTTTAGCAGAAAATGAGTTCATCTGAATTTATTTTATTTTTTTGTCTGAAAGTTCATCTGATCAAATCCAAAATAATACTAAAGATTTATTATACAAAATTCAGATACTACTCAGCATTTTTTTCCAGTGTATTTGATGCCACTAATTCAATCCTATATAGAAAAGATATTTACGTTTTAAACATGAAATTATCAAAAAATGGTTTCCAATAGTGAGGAGGATTATCGGCCAATAGCTTCGATTTCCAAGATTTCTAAAATCTAAATAATAATAATTTTGACATTATTTTACATATTCTTCTTCTGATATTACAATTTAAAATTAACAAACGTTTAACTATCTCAACTGATATAGATGTATGATGTATCAGTTAGGTGAAATAAATAGAAACATACAATTGGTTTTTTTTTTTATTACTTGTCCCTTTTTTAGGGGAAGATAATGAAATACAAGAGGAAGGAGAAAGCAGAATTACTATAAAAAATTGTGTTATTATATTTTTGTATAATAAGAAAGAAAGAAAACGAAATTGAGAAAAAAAAAAGTGGGTCAATCTAGTTATGTGGATCACTGCTTTCACCCCAGCTCCTGATTGCATCAGTCACTGCCTGTTTCACTGCTTCAGCATCCATACTTTCTCCATCTTCATTCTGCAAATTTTATTATCATATCAGATGTGACGTAATCATTTAATAATTTATATATGCCAACACACACATATAGACATAGACAACACATGTTTTGTATTTTGTATTCGTGTGTGCTTCTGTGTGTGGAGATTGCCCTCTTTATTTTATAATATATGCTTTTTCTAATCTTCACAAGCAGAATTGAAACATAATAGCATTATGTTTGTAAGTGAAAAACCAAACTATATGTATGAACTTCATACAAACACTGTCCAAAACATCATCATGTAATGTTGATTATAAAGATATGATAGTAGATGATTTTATTAGTTTAATTTACCTCGACTCCCATGGCATGCAAGCTAAAGGAATCAGTACATGAAACCCTAGCTTCAAGAACGTTAAGACCAATATCTTCAAATGCTTCTAATACTGAAACAAGCATGCCTGGTTGATTCTTCCCCGCGAATACGTTTATCATAAAACCCTTTTCTAGGGTTTCCACTGTTACCTATAAAATTTCCCAAAATGAAACCTCTTAGTGAATATTTACCACAACATTAATCACATATGCGGTTAACTATGTAATGGATCTAAAGGAATATTCATGTGTTTGTTATTTTCTATACCATTGGTGTGGTGGGATCGCTTGAAGATGCGGTAGTGTCTTCATTGAATCTTTCGACTTTCTGCTTAAGATTTTGGATATATTTTGATGCATCCATTATGATCGATGACTCATTTTCCTGTTATCAAAACACACGTGACCACACATATTAGTAGCATATACACCATCCTGAAATTTCTAACAAAAAACAAAAACACGTTGATACATCATTGTCTATAGTTAATCAATCATGATGAAGCCTGTATAGTGTTTTGCAATATATGTTCTTTGTGCATAGAAGAAGATCAAGTGTACTTATCCCAAAAAATAAAACAAAAAGCTAACAAGAATATAGAAGAACATAGTACATATGTATGCATATAAAGTACTTATGATCGGTGATTCGAATATTCAAATGATCAAAAACGATCCAAGTATATGAAATTGTATTGAGTGGCAAAAAAATAAAAGAGACATAACTAGATAAAGATCGATTAAGATTAAGTGTATGTGTATATAAGTCTCTGTGCATGTGTGTGTTCATAACAGAATTTATATACATATAAATATCGAATATGAATACGTTTTATCTCTATCGGACAAAATCAGAAAAAGAGATTTGATGAAATGATTTACAGCATCAGAATTAGTGATTGAACGAAGAACTTGAAACTTCTCTTTCAAAGAACCTCTAGAAACCATTTCTTCCTTGTGTGGCTTTGAGTTTGAGCTAGCCTCTTCCTTCGTTTCGAGTTTCTTCGATAGATTTCTACTCTCTTCTTCGATACAGAGAGGAACTATGAGTATATATTTATATGAGAGGAAGGGAAGCAGAGAGATCTTAGATTAAAATTGTTTATAGGATCCTCTCCTCTCTCACATGTCTCCTTTAGTCTCTCTTGATCGCTACAAAATATAATATACGGACAACTCCAAATTGTATCTCGTGAATTACTTGCTTTGCCTCTATGTCTCAATAGACGATATGCTTTTTTTAATATTATATCAATATATACATATCATATTTTATACGTACAAACATATATACGTGTCTATACTCCTTACCTACCAATTTGAATATTGTAAATTAATTGGTATATATGTTGTATTTACGGTAAATCTCATGTGTNATATATACATATCATATTTTATACGTACAAACATATATACGTGTCTATACTCTTTACCTACCAATTTGAATATTGTAAATTAATTGGTATATATGTTGTATTTACGGTAAATCTCATGTGTGTGATGANTAAATTAATTGGTATATATGTTGTATTTACGGTAAATCTCATGTGTAAATCTTGAGACCATACTACATAGTTTCAACTGTTAATGATTTAATATGTTTTATTTTTACCGTATGTCTCATCAAATACTATTCTAACATCTCCAAGAAAAATGACGATAACTGATAGCTATAGCCAGCTTTTGAACTTTGGGAAACTGATAAAAGATATATGATTACAAAACTCCATTGATATACTTATGATGATATGACATACTCTTCAAATTCGTGTAAAATATATATATAAATATATTAAATTACTTTCTCATTTATGATGTATGCATATATACTTACAAGATTTTGGTGAACAAAAACAAAACACTTACTATATATATATATAATTTTTTAAGTCTATGTTTCAAAAATATCACTGCTACTTTTAAATTAGCGTAAATTCAATATCAAAATGACTCAAGATCTCTTCTTAAGGGGGATATAAATTTTCTATTTGAAAAAAAAGAATTTAAATATTGACCAGGACTTGGAGCTTACCGGTTTGTGCTAGTACCGTCATTGTGTTACCATCTGGATTCGAACCGAACTTAATGAATTATTGACAAAAAAAAACTTAAACATAATGCCATATTTTGTTTGTAATCCATTTAAGGTAAACAAGCCTTTTTCATACAAGCATTTGTGTTATTAACTTGGTGTGGTAGGTTTGGAACAAAAACAATTTTAATGGTATTTTAGGATATTTTCAAATATATATAAGCAAATCATTTAACAATAAATTTGAAATCAGAATAGTAACTAATTCACTTTGAAAATGAGCAATCATAAATATGTGTATCCCTTTTAACTTTTTATTATTTTCTAAAAATCGAGTTTGGAACTAAAATGCTAACAAATACTAACTATTTAATACAGTATGATGTTTTGCAGCAAGAAGAAATGATCACTTGAAGTTGGGTTGACTAGATTGTGGTTATATCCATGTGATACTTGAACCATTTTAAATAAATACTCAATGAAAAGAGTGAAAGTAAAAAAAAAAAAAAAAAAAAAAAAAAAAAAAAAGGGAANGAAAAAAAAAAAAAAAAAAAAAAAAAAAACTAGAAAAAGGGAACGATGAGCTCGTGATATATGGGGGAGAACTAAAATCGTGAAACCAAGATTTAAAAGAAAAAATAAAATAAAAATTTGGGAGCATCGAAAGGAGTGAATGAGAGGATAAAAGCAAACAAAAGAATGTTAGTTGTGATTTTGGAATGCCTCCAAACACTCCTCACGGGGATCTTTATATCCTCCCTCTCTCTTCACCGATCTTCATATCTCCTTGTCCTCTCTTCCCTCCATACGTATACATGTATGTGCATGGCGTATAAACCACGTATTTGTGCATCTATGCACATACGTAATCCCATTTTTGAACAAACACCAATGTAAAGTCACATCTTTCAAACACACATATCATATAGTTTGAATGTTTGATGCATGACAATTATTTTGTGTCCCTGTATTTCCTCAACTAGAAATGAGAGCATGTTATAGCCTATATGGTTACGTTTCAAAAGCCATCCGAATTATCGATATTGTATATATAATTTGATGGTCATTCGAACTCGTCATCTCGTATCGGAAAAGTCATATCTTTCAAAAAACATATCATACATTGTCTTTGTTCTTCTTTTTTTTTT
>OVAP01001963.1:0-12793 GCA_900406295.1 Aurinia saxatilis | reverse complement strand
ACAACTCTGGATATTGTTGCTTCTGTTACTTAATCATAGTAGTGTGACTTCTTACAAATGACCCTAATTATTTATCACGTTTGGTAAGCTCTAGATTCCAAAAATGAAGGCGTATGTCTATGACACAGAAGATCTGAAGCTTGATCCATCTTACCAGGAAAATTGGGATGACATGATAATCAATGTAAGCTTATTCAACTGGTGTGAAGCAAAAAAAAAAATCCTTCGAAGCTGAAGTTTCTTCAAAGCCTAAATATAACCAACTTAATATATATGATTTGACCAATCAAGCTTGTTGCATATATTACTTCTAAATATTGCTCCATCATACAGTTTCTAGCCGAATCACTGGATGTCACTCAGGACGCTGACTGGGTTATATCTCTTGGAAATGCTTTTGCAAAACAGTACAATCTTTATACTCCGGATGATGACCATGCAGCACTTCTACACCGGTAAGATTCTTGGTTTTTATTTTTGTTCTGTTTTCTGTTTGAATTTGAAGTATCTCTAGTTCTTGTTGGTGCGCTATTTTGAGGTTAGTTTTGAGCACAATAGTCAGCTTGGGTTGTTGATTTCTTCTGACATAAAAGCTGCATGTGGGTCACACTGCCAATCTTAAAAAATGAAAAAAATGTAATCCCCGATTGACATTGTTTTCATGGTTTTGTATTGAGTGGTTTTCTGACTCTTTACCATATTATCGAAGTTCGTTACAGGAGAGACATTCTGATGAGTGATGACTATTTTGATTTTGTTATTCTTTGGACATGCATTTTTTTGTGTTATGCCCAAAAAAAAACAAAAAAAATGCATTTCTTGTGTACTTCACTATGTGGCTGAACAAGCTTGTTTTCCTTTTTGTTAGATGGGTAATTAGTTCTATATTGTCTCTTGAAGCTGTACATAGACTACCGTTTATCGCAGACATTTAGTATTTATATTAATAATTCTGCGCGGAACTGCCCTAAGCCTCTTGTGGTTTACTTTCAGGTGCATGGGAATACTTCTCCAGAAAGTCAATGACAGAGCATATGTTCGTGACAAGATTGACTGGATGTACGAACAAGCTGACATTTCTATACCTGCAAATAGACTTGGTTTAGCGAAGGCTATGGGACTGGTATTTTGATTGCACTTGTATTTTTCTCGCTCAGATCTTGATTTTCAGCCCATGGTAATATTCGAATTGATTGTGTAGGTCGCGGCTTCTCACTTGGACACTGTACTGGAAAAGCTGAAAGTCATTCTGGATAATGTTGGGCAGAGTATTTTCCAAAGGTTTGTCTTGCTTTAATAAATGATATTGCCGCATACACTCTCCAGTGTTAAAATTTAGATATGCCTGCATATCTGCCACTTGTTGTCAGTTCTCTCAATTTCCTTCTCTTCTAGTTAACGTATCATATCACATATCTTACAGCAGTGAAAGGGCTGTAAAGTTTAGCTACATATCCTATGTGTTCTGTATGTGCTTTTAAATGGACATTAAAGCTGCAGTTACACAAGCAGAAAATGTTGTATCAGAAGGTTTCCTGATATTGGATAATTAGTTCCTTCATTAGTCGTACTTTGCCTCCAGTTATCCTAGAGTTGGTCACTCTTACCTGCATGTTTGTGAAACCTATGACATAAAACTAACTTAATGTTCTTGTGTTAATTCTAGGATCTTATCTCTCTTTTCTGAGAGCTATAAAACAGAAGACAGTGATGATATACATGCCGCTTTGGCTTTGATGTATGGATATGCTGCGAAATATGCGCCCTCATCGGTTATTGAGGCCAGAATAGATGCACTTGTCGTATGTGTTTAACTTTCATTTGAATTGCATTAATATATTTGTTATAATCTTCCATTTATTTTCATACTGTTTTTTATCTACGATCTGTTCTTAACGTGCGCTTCAGACTGACTTTGAGTTATATGCTAGGAAAACTCATCTAGTGAAATATAATATCGCATCAAGCTCTGAATTATTTTCTGTGACCAAACAGTGATTTTGTGATATTGTAAAGACCAGTTTTATTATTTCAGCAGTGCCGTTGTCTTCAGTTAGCAGTTTCATAATCATTTTTGTATACCGCAGGGCACAAATATGCTTTCACGGCTTCTTCATGTACGGCAGCAAACAGCAAAACAGGCTGTTATAACTGCTATTGATTTGTTAGGTCAGTATGGCGTCAAATATATAGATGAGTTATTCTTGCGATGACTGATCAGTTTATTTTCTCTCTTTGACGTTTTCTATAAAATTAAACTGCCTCATCTTGTGTCTTTGTGTGAAGGTCGTGCTGTCATAAATGCTTCAGAAACTGGTGCTACATTCCCATTGAAAAGAAGAGATCAGATGCTTGATTATATATTGACTTTGATGGGTCGAGATGAAAATGAAGGTTTTGCAGAATCTAGTGTTGAACTTCTACACACTCAGGTATGCTTATCCACGGCCAGAATCTGTACCATACGGATTTCACTTTCTTATTCTAAACAAGCAGATACCATTTCTCTTTCTGACTAAAAAATCTTGTTCAGGCACTCGCTCTGAATGCATGCACAACCCTGGTATCTGTCGAACCAAAGCTGACTGTTGAAACACGAAATCGTGTCATGAAGGTGATTAGTTTTTGGCCTCAACTGAGTCTAATCAGAAAATAACGAGAAAAATGTTATTCTTTCTTAAATTTATGGAAGCTTTCTCGGACAGGCGACATTGGGATTCTTTGCTTTGCCTAATGATCCATCAGATGTCATCAGTCCCCTTATAGACAATCTTGTTACTCTTTTGTGTGCCATCCTCCTTACAAGGTATTTACTTGAGAAGTGTAATTTTCACCCAGTTTTAATGAGGCTCTAGAATCTCTGAACTTTTGGACAAGTTATTTTTTAGTCATCTTTTGATCTGGTTATCATTTCCATTGATGAAAATACTTTCTGAAAAAGTGAAGTCCTGGATGGAATTTCTTAAAGTAACATTTTCCATGATCTAGGTTTCTTCTTTCAGCTTGTACTTGTATATATATATATATTACTTTCCATTACTAGAGACAAAATTTCTAATTGGTTTTCTCTAATAAGTTCATTGATCTGTTTTTATTACCTTGCACACCTGACATACTACTTCTGTTAGATTAGATTCAACGATTGTTGTAGTGGATTTGTGGTAATTTCAGGATTTGAGTCCTACTACAAGTGCATGCACACATTTTGAGGTACTCATTTCTTGTTCAATGATTTATGTGCATGAACTAGTGGAGAGGATGGCAGAAGTCGAGCTGAGCAGCTTTTGCATCTGCTTAGACAGCTTGATCAATATGTTTCGTCACCGATTGATTATCAAAGAAAAAGAGGTTGTGTGGCAGTTCATGAGATGCTTCTTAAGTTTCGGAAGCTTTGTGTTGGTGGCTACTGTGCTCTTGGTTGCTCTGGAGATTGCCCACACAGAAAGTATGTCGACCGCAGTATGCAGGGGAATTTTTCAAATCTACCATGTATGAAGATATCCTTAAACAATTTGTTAGATATTTGTTCCATACTTTATCTACTAGCTAATTAATTTCCCTTGGTTGACCAACAGCTGTATTTTTATTTCCTGACCGCGAGGTATTGTGTTTAGGAGATAGGGTGATAACCTATCTCCCACGCTGTGCTGACACAGATTCTGAAGTTCGAAAAATATCTGCACAGGTATTTGATTTGTAATTCTGATCAGCTGCGTCAAAATGATGGAAGATCGTTTTATCTGAGTGTTACATTGATAGTTTCTAATGGTTTCTCCTTCTATTGTTTCTGTTAGATTCTCGACCAGTTTTTCAGCATTTCCCTTTCCCTTCCAAAAGCTGTACTTTCAAGCGGGCTGGATTCTGAAGACTCCTATAAAGCCCTGTCTTCCCTTGAGGATGTCATTGCCATTTTGAAAAGCGTAAGAGTTCTTTCTTTAGGCTCAGAGTAATCTCCTTTAATTGCATATGCTTCATGTTCAGAGTGTCAGATTCTTTGAACTTTTTTTCAGGATGCCTCTATTGATCCATCCGAGATTTTTAACAGAATAGTATCATCTATTTGTGCTCTTTTAACGGAGGACGAGGTTTGTTTCTTTCCTTCTTTGTTTAAATTATGGTGTCATTGGATTGTTGAGGCCCAGTTATGTTGTGCTATGTCATGTAGCTTGTAGCAGCCTTGCACAGTTGCACTGCAGCTATCTGTGACAAAATCAGGCAATCTGCTGAGGGAGCCATTCAAGCTGTTACTGAGTTTGTTTCCAGAAGAGGGAGTCAGCTTAGTGATAACGATATATCAAGGTACCAAAGCTTGTCGTCATAGACGGGATTTAGTCCTTTTTACATTGTTATTTGATGACCTTATTGCCTTTTCTTGGTGTGTTTCTCTTCTGGCAGGACGACTCAGTCCTTGCTCTCTGCAGCAGTTCATATAACTGAGAAGAGTTTACGTGTTGAAGCTATTGGAGCTGTATCCTTTAGATTTTTCTATTAGCATATTTGATTTGAATATAAATGTGATACTGCTATTATATAAAATTAGTAAGGAGTTCTCTCCTGTGCTCTTGGTGTATTACTGCTTGCCTTAATCACAAGAAGATCTCTGCACTGGCAGAGAACACACAATCATCGATTGTGTTTAATGAAGTTTTGGCTATGGCTGGAAGGGACATAGTGACAAAGGACATAACTAGGATGCGTGGTGGTTGGCCAATGCAAGATGCATTTTATGTAAGTACCATTCTCTGGAACTATGGTATCATATGGGTTTATTCTCATAAATGATATTATTAACTTCTTTTCTATCACGCTTTGATCATCTTCTATGAAAATCTAATGATATTGTGGGTATAATTAACCGACTTGAAGTTTGTACTTGGAGTATACAACACTTAGGATGGTGAATAACATTTTACACATGACACATCCTCTTGGAACCGTGATTGTGCATTCAGCTTGGATTCACTTATAGAAGTCTGCTGTTTGGCTCTTTTTCATCCTGATTAGTAATGCTCAGACAGCTTAATTATTTCAGTCACAAAGAAGGATAATGTTTTCCCTTGTATTGGCGGTTTTAATTGTTTTATGTTTACGTTTTCTGGTGAAAATGATTTCNGTAATGCTCAGACAGCTTAATTATTTCAGTCACAAAGAAGGATAATGTTTTCTCTTGTATTGGCGGTTTTAATTGTTTTATGTTTACGTTTTCTGGTGAAAATGATTTCCTAGCTTCTATGACTCTAATCATTTTCTCACATTTTCTTTCTGCGCTTCGTAATCCTTTGGCCTGTATAAAGAAGTTTGACGAGGACTCTTCATGTCAATCATATTTAATGCAGGCTTTCTCTCAACATACGGAGCTTTCAGTTTCATTCATGGAGCACTTAATATCTGTTCTCAATCGTAGTTCATTAGTTAAGGGAGATTCACATAAGGCAGAGAATTCTAGCGCTTCTTCTGAAACACATGTAGAAGATGAAATTCTTCAAGCTGCCATTTTTGCTCTCACTGCTTTCTTTAGGTACCTTTCATAAACCATCAATTTGATTTGAGCGTATTTAATGCATTTTTGGTGGCTAATATAACCAATTAACCAGAGGTGGCGGAAAAATTGGGAAGAAAGCTGTTGAGAAAAGCTACTCGTCTGTCGTTGGGGCACTTACTCTTCAACTCGGAAGCTGCCATGGACTTGCGAACTCTGGTCAGCAAGATCCATTACGGTAACTCTTCTATATTCAAGAAAACCATTGTCACCTAATTATTGATACTCTTATTTTAGTAAAACCTTTGTAATATTTGTCCCTCTTGGCAGAGTACTTCTAACTTCATTTCAAGCTTTCTGCGAGTGTGTTGGTGATTTTGAGATGGGCAAGGTAACTTTTGAATTTAACATTAATCTAGTTCTGTTTAGTTTCCACTTTCCAGTATGATGAACTGATACCTGTCCCTGCGTAGATTTTGGCTCGTAATGGGGAGCAAAGAGAAAAAGAAAAGTGGGTTGATCTTATTGGCGATATTGCTGGATGCATTTCAATTAAAAGACCGAAGGAGGTATTTAGTTATTGAATGGTCGCAGTTGTGTTTGTGAGGGTCTTTGTAGCCGAAGTGTTGTGATCATTGGTTCATTAGTTTAGACCATTCTTTGAAGTTATGGATGTGGAGATATTTCAGTGTAGTTTAAGACAAGATTCTTTCTGTCTGAAAAGGAATGAGACTGGGAAAACCTTTTTAAGCAGATTAGTTTAGAAAGAAATTCAATTATGAAGAAAAGGGTGGTACAGTTTTCCGTCAGCCTGAAGTAGAACTTAAGTTTCAGTACTGGTGTTACAGGTTCGACATATTTGCACGATTCTCACGAAAGCGCTAAACCGTCCACAAAGATTCCAAAGGGAAGCTGCTGCAGCTGCATTGTCAGAGTTTATACGCTACAGGTATAATGTTTCCGGTGTCCTTACAACTTTTTCTTTCTTTCTCATTTTGATGTTATTTCCCACAAGTGTAGTTTTCTGGAATTATACTGTCTCTGTGACACATCTATGTAGATGTGATACCCATTCATTTTGTATACTCTATTTGGAAAATAAAATTAAGGTCCAAGTGAAGATAACAGTTATAGTTCTAGGTCTTGTGTGTTTAAAATTTGAGGGAAAAAAGTACAAGGATCAAAGCAACTTGCCTGATATGTGTTCTGGGAAAGGAACGTAGCACTTCATTAGTACCTTATATCCTTATCTTCTTAAGTTTGCTCTGCTAATATTTCTAAGGTGCAGTGGTGATTTTAGCTCTGTAATGGAAGAGATGGTCGAAGCACTCTGCAGACATGTGTCAGATGATTCTCCGACTGTAAGGCGCCTCTGTCTAAGAGGATTAGTGCAAGTAAGAGTTATTCAGAACAGTTTTTAGTTACCTATCTTTAATGTCTAAGAGGACTAGTGCAAGGAAGAGTTATGCGCAGCAGCTTTATTTTGTTATCATCATCTTCAAGTAGGTTGACCAGAAAGTAAACGCTCCTGCTGGATTATGATAATCAATATCAACAAAAGAACTATAAATCTTTAATTATGGAGGTGTGTTATCGTCGACTAAGTAAAAATCTAGTTGATACCCTTATATTTATAGAAAAATTGAATCTGTTAGAGTAGTATAAATATACTAGTGGATAGCGGAGAGGTCTTTGGAATCAGGTGGTTTGGAAATTTATCAGGGTTTCTGCTGCCGTCTCTACCAAGTTTATGATTGCTAAATGCATAACTTAGTTGCTTCGGGGTTTTGGCAGATGCCATCTGCTTGTATGAGTCACTACACAACTCAAGTCATTGGCGTAATATTAGCGTTACTCGATGATTTGGATGAGTCGGTGCAACTAACTGCTGTGTCATGCTTATTGATGGTAATGTTCAGATCCATTAACAACATAATGCTTATGAACTCTATCTGTCAGATCTATACGCAATTTTTTTTTTAACTCGAGATGCTTGGTTTCTTTTGTTTAGGTCACAGAGTCAGCTTCTAATGATGCTGTTGAACCTATTTTACTGAATTTATCTGTTCGGCTTCGTAACCTTCAGGTAAGGTCTCGCTTTATGTTGTTTGAAAGGTTTTTACTAAAACCAGTTATTACTTCGAGATAAAATAAAGCTTTTAGGCCAGACCAGTTCTCTATGATCACTAAAATGTTACGTACATTTTTCTGATTCTTGTGCATTTTCAATTTGTAACAGGTTAGCATGGACCCGAAGATGAGAGCCAATGCATTTGCAGCATTTGGAGCATTAAGTAAATATGCTAATGGAGGGCAACGGGAGGGTTTTATTGAGCAGGTTACACATTATCCTTTTTTATTACATTTCACAGTTATGGATGATGAGGAAAGAAGATATTTCAGTTTTAATCTAAATTTCTTTGGATGCAAATGTCTAATATCAGATTCATTCCACCCTGCCCCGCTTAGTAGTACACCTCCATGACGACGATTCTAGCATAAGACAGGCTTGTCGGGTAATTTTCTTCATAGCCTAATTGTCCTTTGTTTGGTTTGTGGTAATTTTGACTCTACTTATCTGTTAATAAATGGATAGGGAACCCTCAAGCGGTTTGCTCCTCTCATGGACATAGAAAATCGTTCTACCCTGTTTGATTCACGTGCTTTTGGTTCTGACGATAGGTATGCCATGCATCTATGAGAACCAAATTATTTGTGCACAATGACCACCATCTTCTGAAGTTGTTTTATTTTCAGAAATGACTATGAAAACTTCGTAAGGGATCTCTCAAGGCACTTGGTTCAAGAGTCGGAAAGAGTTGATACGTACATGGCCTCAACCATCCAGGTTCGGCTTTCTTCAACTAATCATCATAGCTACCAAATTCATAAACCATGTATGAAAAAAAGGAAAAAAAAAAAAAAAAAACTGCATGGTGCAGGCCTTTGATGCACAGTGGCCGGTAATTCAGGCGAATGCAATACACTTCTCCACCACTATGTTATCACTCTCAGAGGATCACCACATAATCTCCTACTACTACCCACAGGTATATTAAAGAAATTGCATATGACATGCTCATAAGNGTAATATTAATTTAATTGAGAATGAATTAAAACTTGAGACACACTCTTTTTAAAGTGTCTAGAATGTCTATGGGAAGACATTTTTTTGANGGTAATTCAGGCGAATGCAATACACTTCTCCACCACTATGTTATCACTCTCAGAGGATCACCACATAATCTCCTACTACTACCCACAGGTATATTAAAGAAATTGCATATGACATGCTCATAAGTCTTTATAAGTTCTCAAGCCCGTCTCTTCTTCAGGTATTTGAAACACTGGTTAGCAAGATGACCCGGTCGCAAGATTCTGTTGTGAGAGCGGCATGCTCATCAGCCTTTGGGTTGCTTCTAAGATCAAGCAAGTCAACGTTGTGGAGAGGAGCTCGGCTTGATCGGACCGACTCAGGTAGAAAATCCAATGATCCAGAGTCTGCTAAGAGATAATAGCATGCATCCGGTTGGGTGGCTAGTGTACTGAATAAGTCGCCCTTGTGAATACCACTCGGTCACTGCAGAGATATCTGGGGTTTGCCATATATATATAGTTATATGTACAGTGTGCAGTTCAAAACCTTCTGGGTCTGTGTCCTATTGTGTTTGTTGTAAAGTGCTTATGTTTTCACCCTGTAAGAAAACTGCATCTTGTGTTTCATCCTCTATTAACGAACTCAGGAAAGAAACTCCCACACGAAGTGTTGTCGACTCTGGNCTTCCGATCTCCCACACGAAGTGTTGTCGACTCTGGTCCTCTTTTGTTGATTGTTACTTTTGAGGCTTAAGGTAAATATAGCTGGCGTGAAAGAGTTGCGCGAAATCATTTTGTAAGGACATAAAAGTGTTTGGATTATATTTGNGAAGTGTTGTCGACTCTGGTCCTCTTTTGTTGATTGTTACTTTTGAGGCTTATGGTAAATATAGCTGGCGTGAAAGAGTTGCGCGAAATCGATTTTGTAAGGACATAAAAGTGTTTGGATTATCTTTAAGCTTGAGGCATCTGTTAAGTACCCAACTTTATGTTAAGAATTCATAACATGAGCTGAAAAAGTCCCTCATAATGCTGGAATTAGCACCATCACTAGTGTCTATCAATTCTAGAAGTAGTAAACTCTCTTTTATACATTTATATTCTCCACAATTTTTACTTCACCAAACCATATACATTTGTGAACATAGTCTCCAAGAAGAGGATGATCATCCACAAAAAATTGACAAAGAACAAAATTATAAAGCTAATTACGTGTGTGACTTTAAGCTTTTCTATCTATAGACGAGGTTCATTCAAGAACCAACTTTTCAGACAAAAGAAAAATGTAAAAAGCCATTAACAGAAATTCTTCAAATGTTACATTATATACTAGTATACAATGTCACTACTTTGTTTGTTAGTTCTATAACAAAGTCTATGTAATACTTGTTAGCCAAAAAAAACAAAATACTGTAGTGTTTTTTCTTTTTGGCTAATTGGCAAGTATTACATAATAGACTTTGTTATAGAACTAACAAACAAAGTAGTGACATTAGATTTCAAATACAACAACGAAAAACAAAATATTCTGCCAAGTGACATGGTACTAACTCAGGTCTTAGCTGCTCCTTGTATCACTTCAATTCAATGATTGCATCTTTACACAAGTACTCCTACTTTACCAAATATTTTGTTGATTTTATCCAATTTGAGAGCTACTTGCATCAGATTATGTTGCAGTGCATCCACCAGAGAATCTTTTTTCTCATTGACATATCCACACAAGAAGGAATGGCCCAACAGTGTCATGGCGTCTCTTCTCTTATCTGGTTTGGCCGCAAAGCAAATCATGACAAAGCATTTTGCATCGATAGTAAGATGATCAGGAATTAGTGGGACGTGACACTTGATAATATACTTCCAGTAGTCTTGTCTGTTGTGCCACCAGGGTCTTCTTCCTGTGTACATCTCTAAAACTATACAACCCAAGGACCACAGATCGAGTGCTCTGCTTGTCTCCCCGTGGGCGACCAATTCCGGAGACATATAAACGGGTCTTCCTGCAAACCGACGACGATGACTCCACCACGTACTATCTCCATGTCTTCTGGCCAACCCGAAATCAGAAATCTTGAGTTCGTAAGTCATTCTCCACTCTCCATTTTCGTAGACACGTCTTGGGAAAACAAGGATGTTGTCAGGTTTGAGATCGCAATGAACAAAGCCCTGTTCGTGAATTGTGGCTAAACCCTCGAGAAGCATACGAGTAAACTCTTTGATCAAATACTCAGGTAACTTCCGTCTTTGAATCCCTTCATAAAATCTTATAAGCTTCCTTGAGAAGCATACTCCATTAACATCATGTACTGATCGTTACCCCATCATCATAATCCTCTAAAACTCTGTTTTCCATGCACTGGATGATTCTAGAACAATACTTGAATCGAGACAAAATATGCAACTCGTTGTAGAGAGCAGAGGCGTGTTTGTAGTCAGAAGTCTTGACCGCCGTGTACTTGTAGCGACTCGTGCGTTATTCCAAGTACTTGTAGAGACTAACCGAGAAACCTTTCAAACTTAAGTTCCATTGTCATAGTATTTGATCGACTCTCTGATTTCTTCGGATCCAAGGCTTTGTTAGCAAAACAAAAAGAAAACCTAGATTTGAGAGAATCGTATGGTATGGTAGCATTTGTTGACGAAGAAGAGTACAATAAGTCTGTGTACAACGAATCATATATACAGAAGAAAAAAAAAATCTCAATTTCTTTTTCTCTATAAGGCGTAGTGGCTTAGAAAACGGAAATAATGGAAAGAACCGTTGTAAACAATACTAGCTTAATCATTAATTAATTTTTTTTTATTTTTATTTTTTTGGTTAAAAATTTATTTGAGAAATTTTAGTAATTTAATTTTGACCGAGGCTGTTTATCACTTCTGATCAATCTTTGATTTCTTTATTTACTGCTCTAAAATCCTAATTTGGATTCTTATTTTTTATATCTGTTGAGGAGAATAGTTTGTAGTTCATTATTTGAGATATTCATAATAGATTATAGTATTGTATTTGATAAAACACAGATTAACTAGAATCATACATTTTGATAAATCGAAGCCTTACAATTGAATCAACTTGATTTACATCTACCAGCAAGTAACAAAAAACAAATATAAGGGTCACACACTCTACTGAACAAAAACAAGATTAGATCCTGGGGGTTTTGGAGGAATAATCTTCAATCTCAAGGGTCTTTTCGCACTTTTCTTAAACTGTGGTGGCTTAGGGGAATAATCTTCACTTTCAAGGGCTTCTTCGTAACATCTTCACCGGATTTCAACACCACCACCGACTTCTGATCAGTCACTTTCTTCAGAATCAAATGCTTCAACAACTCCAAAGCACTTCCTCTTTCTTTAGGGTTACTTGCGAGACACGTTTCTAAAAACTGCCTTGCATCCCAAGGAAGCGACTTTGGAATCTCTGGTTTGTTCCCATTCAAGAACTGAGGCAAAAGCTCCTTCGAATTTTCATACGGCCATGGAGATTCCCCCTTATACATCTCCAAAACAACGCACCCTAAAGATCACAAAACCAAAGCTTCTTTCGTAATACCATCGTGAACAGATTCAGGTGACATGTAAAGAGGTGTACCAAGAAACGGAGAATCAAACTCCCAAAACTCTGATTCCTCTCCTACTTTCGTCGACATACTAAAGTCCGAAATCTTTAACTCGTATGTAACACTACTTCCACAAAGACGAGGAAACACGTGGAGATTCTCCTGTTTGACATCACAATGAACATAACCTAGATTATGAATAGAGACAAGTCCTTGAAGATGTTAGCGTATAAGTTGGGATTGGTTACACAATCCCAACTCTAATATCTCGTATCTTACTTGTTAATAGTCTTATCTATATCGTAAATAGATTATAATTTTAGGAGAATAAGTGGTTGAGATTGTAAACTTTTGTATAAAAAGGCACGAGCCTAAGATGAATAAGATATCAGAAAATTATCCTCTGTTTCTCTTTGTACATGGTACTAGAGCCTCATGACTGGTCCAAAGAACACAGAGAAGGGCTTGATCATTGAGAAAAATTCAAGCTCGAGCTCGGAGAACAAGAACGGGATGGGGCCTAAGTATTAATTGGCTGCTAATGAAAATCCAGGCGGTATCATCATGCATGTTCAATTCAACGGCGACAACTTTGATGAGTGGTCACAGTTGAAAGAAGTAAATTGTGGTCTAGCTTTCAAAGCCTTTCGCTATCCAC
>OVAP01001962.1:0-21297 GCA_900406295.1 Aurinia saxatilis | reverse complement strand
TGGCGAGAAGAACATTCTTGTCTTTGACCTTGGTGGTGGTACTTTTGATGTCAGTGTCTTGACCATTGACAATGGAGTGTTCGAGGTTCTCTCCACAAATGGTGACACCCACTTGGGAGGTAACTTGATCTTTGACCTTACAACAATGCATTATCTGACTTTCTTTATCTGTATTTACAACAATGCACATGTTGTCGTTATGCTAACCCATTTTGTGAATGTGATTGCCCAGGTGAGGACTTTGACCACAGGATCATGGATTACTTCATCAAGCTCATCAAGAAGAAGCACCAAAAGGACATCAGCAAGGACAAGAAGGCTTTGGGTAAACTCCGAAGGGAATGTGAGAGAGCCAAGAGAGCTCTTAGTAGCCAGCACCAAGTCCGTGTTGAGATTGAGTCCCTCTTCGATGGCACTGACTTCTCTGAGCCACTCACCAGAGCCCGTTTCGAGGAGTTGAACAACGACTTGTTCAGAAAGACAATGGGACCCGTGAAGAAGGCTATGGATGATGCTGGTCTACAGAAGAGTCAGATTGACGAGATTGTTCTCGTTGGTGGAAGCACTAGGATCCCAAAGGTGCAACAGCTGTTGAAGGACTTCTTTGAAGGCAAAGAGCCTAACAAGGGTGTGAACCCCGATGAGGCCGTTGCTTATGGTGCTGCCGTCCAGGGAGGTATATTGAGCGGAGAAGGTGGTGACGAAACCAAAGGTAGGTATCTCTTCCATGTATAGCTCTGATTCTCTACTCTTGGGTGAAAAATGTTGAGTCTCAGTGTTTTGTGTTTGTAATTTCAGATATCCTTCTTCTCGATGTTGCACCACTCACTTTGGGTATCGAGACTGTCGGGGGAGTGATGACAAAGTTGATCCCAAGAAACACTGTTATTCCAACCAAGAAATCGCAGGTGTTTACAACATACCAAGACCAGCAGACCACCGTCTCCATTCAGGTCTTTGAAGGTGAAAGAAGTCTCACCAAAGACTGTAGGTTGCTTGGGAAATTCGACCTCAACGGAATCCCACCAGCTCCAAGAGGGACCCCTCAAATTGAAGTCACATTTGAAGTGGACGCTAACGGTATCCTCAACGTGAAAGCAGAGGACAAGGCGAGTGGTAAATCCGAGAAGATCACAATCACAAACGAGAAGGGGCGTCTGAGCCAAGAAGAGATTGAGAAGATGGTAAAGGAGGCAGAGGAGTATGCAGAGGAAGACAAGAAGGTGAAGGAGAGAATCGATGCAAGGAACAGCCTCGAGACGTATGTGTACAACATGAAGAACCAAGTGAGTGACAAGGACAAGCTTGCAGACAAATTGGAGGCAGATGACAAGGAGAAGATTGAAGCTGCGATCAAAGAGGCTCTCGAGTGGCTTGATGAAAACCAGAATGCAGAGAAAACCGAGTACGATGAGAAGCTTAAGGAGGTTGAGGCTGTATGCAATCCAATCATCACAGCGGTTTATCAAAAGTCTGGTGGGGCACCGGGCGGTGAATCAGCAGCAACCGACGAGGAGGAGGACGAGTCTCACGACGAGCTCTAGGCAAAGTCCGATATTTTTGTTTATTTGTGACACCCAAAAGAGTAGAGAGACATATTAGGTGTTAGGCTTTTCAATCAAACGAAAAAGCTGTCTGCTTCCTTTTTTTTTTTTGTATTTTACCAAAGGGATGTTTTGTTTAGTGGATTAAAACTTTTCTTGATGTTTCCATCTTACTCTTAGTCCCAACGCCCATCTCTCTGTTTCATAGAGAAAAAACCGTTGCTCTGTTGTTAAGCACTCTTGTTTCCTCAAATGGTGAGTCTCAAGCCGCTTCCTGGTATCATTTGCAAATTGCCCTTAATATTTTTGGGCCAAATCGGCGGCTAGAAAACAGATGATTATGTCAAAAAGAACATAAAGAAGTGTGTGGGTTTATTTGCTTTGTGAACTTTATTATGCAATAATTTTTTTAACTATCCCCCATAAAATCTCGGGTTGACTCTCGTAGGCTCCTTGTACTAATCTATCTAGGGTACTAATGACCTTTTTTCTTTACACCCCAATTAGTATAGTCTCTTTATTCTACACCCCTAAGCTAATCAAATGACATTAATTCACCGATTGAAATTGATTAACCGATTGATTAAACCACTAACTTAACTGTGTTTACCCAAATCAGAACACAATTGACCCAAAATCACTAAACCGAACCGAAATTACTAACAAAAAAAAAATTATTTGGGAACGGAAAAAAAAATCGAGCTCATCTTCTCCATCGTACATCCATCATCATCACCATGGATTACTCTCAAAAGGAATATTAAGAATATAAAATATCTCCCTTGCGTGGTCGATATACGGTTCAAGAGTAGATATGTATAAGTTGATGTTGGTGCGAGGAGTTATGGTTCTAGTATTGGAAGTTGGTTTAAGAAAGAGTACTCGAAGCAGAGCAAAACTTTCGATGTTTTCGCTGTTGGAGCGGACAAAGTGTTTCATGAAGAGTATAAGATAAAGAAGAAGGTGAAGCTTTTGCCGTACGCTGCATCGATGAGGAATGAGACATTGTCGTTTGAGATAAATCATGATCTTGGGAAGGAGGTTGAATCGAAAGCAAAGGGAAGCGAAATAGGAAGGATCCAGCCGGTTAAGAAATCTTTGAAGCGGTTTGGGGTGAGAAGTTTTTGCAATTGATTTTGCAGAAGCATGGTGATGAGTCGATGACGATGGATGTAGGACGGAGAAGACGAGCTCGATTTGTTTTCGTTCCCAAATCATTTTTTCTTTTTTTTTGGTTTAGTAATTTCGGGTCAGTTTAGTGATTCCGGGTCAATTGGTTCTGATTTGGTTAAACTTGGTTAGGTTAATGGTTTGATCAATCGGTTAATCCATTTTAATTTCATTTGGTGAATTAATGACATTTGATTAGTTTGGAATATAGAGTAAAGAGATTATACTAATTGAGGTGTAGAGAAAAGAGTTCATTAGTACGTGGTTTATTCGTAGGAGATGAATTAGTACAGACAGTCAACCCTAAAATCGCAAGCCACGTACAATTTATATAACTAAATTGCAAAAGTATAAATATTCCGAAAATCTTTTTCAGCGTTTGTTTTTTTTCGTGGCGTTATATTTTATTAAAAAATCTTATGTGTCACATCCACTACATAAAAAGTTAGCATAAACAAATAATGATGTCAATCCAAAGAATATGATGTTATATGTTAGATGGCACTAAAAAAAAGAAATATCAAAGCACGCAGCAATAAATTAGGGTTTGATTCTTTGAAAAATCTCCAATTCTCGAGAATATATTACCATTGTCGAATTGCTTTAGTTGAATCAGAAAACGACTGCTACAAACCCAGATTGGTGGAGTGCTCTCTCAAAATTTTACTAGTAGAAATAAAAAAGTTATGAATTTATATCAAGAAAAAAAAGCAAGGAGAGGGTTTAGTAGGGCCCGTAGCGGTCGAGAATAGGCCCATTAAGCCCTAAAATGGTTCGCCCTTCCCTTGCCTTGGATTTTGGCATTGGATATCGAAAAGCAAAATTGTGTCCGTCGAGCCATGACTGAAGTTGCGAGCTCGGTGGTGTATGAAGTGCTGGGAAGCAGAGCACAGGATGTGGACGAGCCCATCATGGAATACATCATCAATGTCCTCGCCGACGAGGATTTCGACTTCGGTGAGGAAGGTGAGGGTGCCTTCGATGCCGTCGGTGAGATCCTCGTCGCTGCCGAGTGCGTCTCAGATTTCGATGAGTGCCGTTTGGTATTTACTCTACTCTAGATAGATTGGGATCTTTATTATGCTCTAATTTGGACTTTTACCTATGTAGCTTTTTTTTGAATAATATGTGAAATGATTCTAGGTTTGTAGCAAACTGTCGGATAAGTTTGGAAAGCATGGTTTGGTGAAGCCTCAACCAACTGTAAGGAGTCTTGCCATGCCTGTACGGATGAACGATGGAATGGACGACGGACCTGTTAAGAAGAAGAAGCCTGAGCCTGTCGATGGCCCGTTGTTATCTGAGCGTGACAAAGCTAAGATCGAAAGGAGAAAGAAGAAGGATGATCGACAAAGAGAGGTCTGTTTCTGTTTTTCCACTCCATATTTTGATTATTTACTGCTTTCTTGTTTTTGCAGGTACAATATCAACAGCATGTTGCTGAAATGGAAGCTGTTAAAGCAGGGATGCCGACTGTTAGTGTCAATCATGACACTGGTGGTGGCTCCGCTGTCAGGGATATTCATATGGATAACTTCAATGTTTCTGTTGGAGGCCGCGATCTCATTGTCGACGGATCAATCACTCTCTCTTTTGGACGCCACTATGGTGGGTTTCATCTTCGTTTTCTTTTTGTTCAATGATCCAGGAGGAAAGGGGTCTGCTTACAAATAGGTGCTTGTTTTTTTTGGATTACTTTACAGGCCTAGTAGGACGTAATGGTACTGGAAAAACAACGTTTTTGAGGCATATGGCTATGCATGCCATTGAGGGTATTCCTGCTAATTGCCAGATTTTGCATGTTGAACAAGAAGTGGTTGGTGACAACACAACAGCCTTACAGTGCGTTCTTAACACTGATATTGAAAGAGCCCAGCTATTGGAAGAAGAAACTCATATACTGGCAAAGCAGGTTAGCTACAAGCTTGTTTTACGAATTAAAGAGTGATTGCTTCCTGGTATTAGTATTGACTTGTTGGGTTTGTCTTTTACTATCATCTGTTATTGGTGGTAATGTTGACTATTGTTTCATAATCGGAAGAGAGAAATGGAGTTGGAAGAACCCACCAAAGATGCGGAGGGAATGCCTATCAAAGATACTGCTGAAGGGGATCTTATGTCTCAAAGGCTTGAAGAAATATACAAAAGGCTTGATGCAATTGATGCTTACACTGCTGAGGCTCGGGCTGCTAGTATCCTTGCTGTAAGTTGCTGGTCATCTTTAAAAAAATTCTGTTGCTGTCGTAGGGTATTTGTTTCTCATGATAGCATAGATATAAGCAAGAGGGTATGCTAATCTGGACAAAAGTCATGACCCATCATTACAAAAAGCTTATAAGAAACTAAATTTCGGTGCTATCTCCCGTTATATTCTTTTCGTGTGCTTTTGTTGCTTTCACCTTCTGAGTACTGCTAACTTGCAGACGTTCTTCTCTGTGATATTTTCAGGGGCTCAGTTTCACTCCAGAAATGCAGAAGAAGTCTACAAATACTTTTTCAGGTGGATGGAGGATGCGAATTGCACTTGCTCGTGCGCTATTTATAGAGCCGGATTTGTTGCTGCTTGATGAACCTACAGTGTGTTTTCCTCATAAGCTCTTTTCTTACTAGAAAAATCTATTTGATTTATATTCTCAAATTTCTAACATTCTCTGTCTCTGTTTTGGCAGAACCATCTTGATCTCCATGCTGTCTTATGGTTGGAAACATATCTGACGAAGTGGCCAAAAACATTCATAGTCGTTTCACATGCTAGGGAATTCTTGAACTCGGTACTTTTTCTCTCTTGATCTTTATGCAATTTAGTACCCAATATCTCTGGACACGTGTAATGATTGTTTTGGCTGCAGGTGGTCACAGACATCATCCATTTGCAAAACCAAAAACTTAGCACCTATAAAGGAAATTATGATGTTTTCGAAAGAACACGTGAAGAGCAAGTGAAGAATCAGCAAAAAGCTTTTGAATCAAGCGAACGATCACGATCACATATGCAGGTTTCTTTCTTTTTCAGCGAAACCAACTCATAATAATGTTTTCAACTGTTCCAGTTTGATGCTTGATATCTTGTTTTCTGCTGCAGGCGTTCATTGATAAATTTCGTTACAATGCAAAGAGGGCATCTCTTGTTCAGTCAAGAATCAAGGTGTCAACAGTTATAACTATTTATGCGATTATATATAGGCCATTGGTGGTGCTCTAACATTTTTGTGTCTGTGACTCAGGCATTGGACCGGCTGGCCCATGTGGATCAAGTTATTAATGATCCTGAGTAAGCAAGCCCCTCTTATATATATGCTAAAGCACTTTCAATTGAAATTGAGAATGATTCTAGACTCTGATATTGAGTAAATTGCTATGATCGAATAAAATTGCTATAGAAGCATCTGATGCTTATTCTTAGCTCCACTCGTATGTACATTAACCTCTTGTCTTTCTTGTGCAGCTATAAATTTGAATTTCCAACTCCTGATGATAAGCCTGGACCTCCTATTATCAGTTTCAGGTTTGCCATCTTCCAGAAACTACTCGTGTGAATCTGACACAAACTTCTTTAATTTTGGTATGGGCAGGATCCGGAGATCATCATGAAAAAGTTCTTACTCGTTTATTCTTTTCTACAGTGATGCATCATTTGGCTACCCTGGTAGTCCCCTGTTGTTTAAGAACCTGAATTTCGGAATAGATCTGGATAGTCGTATTGCAAGTAAGAAGTCTACCCACTGCCTCGATAATGAGATCTCATAGATGATACATTTTTATAAACCCTAAAGTTATTAAACTTTTATCAACATATGTGGATATCAATATGTACAGCATCACAGAACATATAGAACTTAATTTTAAGGCTCTTCCCAGCATTTTAAACTCTATATGTGGTTTTTTCATTGGAATGTAGTGGTGGGAGCCAATGGTATTGGTAAATCGACTATACTCAAACTTATTTCTGGGGAGTTGCAACCAAGCTCTGGAACAGTTTTTCGTTCTGCTAAGGTATGGCAAATGACTTCTCTTTTGCTTAATTTGAACAACAAATTGGATACAGTCCCTTGGGAACATGTGGGACGACCCTTTTAATATACTCAAATTACAGAGAGACCTATTATGTCTATGGATTTGGATTCTTAAAACATATTGATTCTTAGTTTTCCGTTATCCAGACATTTAATTTCTCGTTTTCAGACTCTGTTAATGTTAAACTTCATGCTTTAATATGATGTATTGATATGATGATATCTTTTTTACAGGTTCGAGTTGCAGTATTTAGTCAGCACCACGTGGATGGACTAGACCTGACTTCGAATCCTCTTCTGTATATGATGCGCTGCTATCCAGTAAGTTTCCATGCTTGCTACATCACTCTTATATGTTTGTTTCAATTAACAGGAGATCACAATCATGTTAAGAATGATGCATCTCTTGTTATGCACAGTAATTTCTATCTGCATACTTCTTACAATCACATTCATGTTAAGAATGATTCATCTCTCATTACTCAGTAAATTCTATCTACCTACTTATTACGAGCACGACTTTAGTTGTACAACATAGGTGAAGCAAAATATATGCCCCTGGGTCTCACTATGCTCTAACTGGTATGTGATTTAATGTGACAGGGAGTACCGGAACAAAAGCTCAGAAGTCACCTGGGTTCTCTTGGGGTCACTGGAAATCTCGCACTGCAGCCTATGTACACTTTATCAGGTATGCCTTGTTTTTTTTATTACTACTGTGTTTAGAATTCTGTAACCACAATGCAAAACCTTGAATTGCAACTGGGATCCCATGAATCTTCTTCGTTTATGTGTTGTTGCGATTTTGGCGATAGTGATTTGTTATTTTCACTATGTGTTTTGGTCTGAATGGGGAAAATTAGGTGGTCAGAAAAGCAGAGTGGCATTTGCTAAGATAACATTCAAGAAACCACACTTGTTATTGCTTGATGAACCGTCGAATCATCTTGTAAGCCAATACCATACATCCATATTAGTCTTAATAAGGAGTGATTTCAGTTTGCTAACAAGTAGGTACAAAATTTTGTCAGGATTTGGATGCTGTGGAAGCTTTGATTCAAGGACTGGTCATGTTCCAAGGCGGTATTTGCATGGTAACAACTCACTCGATCCTTTTACAAGAGACAAATCGTTTTTCAAGGATTAAATACGAATCTGTGTACTAATTCGGGTTGGGTTTGATGCAGGTGAGTCACGACGAGCATCTAATATCGGGAAGTGTAGATGAGCTTTGGGTTGTGTCAGACGGAAGGATTGCACCATTCAATGGAACCTTCCATGACTACAAGAAACTTCTCCAATCTTCATCTTAACTTTCTCAAAAGCTGGAATTGCCATTATTAATGTACTCCAAATCCATGTTGCCTTTTGTTTGCAATCGATAATGCGACACACACCAGTCCAGTTGTCCTTTTTACCATTTTAGCGAGTCTTATGAATTTTGAAAGAAAAAAAGGGGGAATATTATCATATTGTGCACTTGCTTATCTAATGATCCGTTTGCTTCTATAGTTCTATCTCGATGGATATGGTAATATACCAGAGATCTTTGTGTAGTTGACAATTGGGCGTGGTGTCTTCTAGATTTAACTTTGTGAAGAGATGGATGGGGCACTACTGTTATAGTGTTTTTAAGCACTACTGTTATAGTGTTATAGTGTTTTAAAGCACGTCTATGCTCCAATCAAATATAAATCTGCCCCGAAATGTCTATAGTTTGGTGGAGGTTAAGAATATAAATGTTCATTTGTGAGTGTTGGGCTACAAAATAATGATTTCCATGGAGAAACCTGAAGTAATGGTCCATGGGATGGCAGTCAAAATTCTATAAGTAATGATGCTTTTCTTGGTGAAGGAAAACTTGAGTTGAATTTTTGTGGTTCTAGATTTTGGATGGAATCGCTTTCTCGAAACAACTGTACTTTGCACATAGATACTAGCTTAGCTGTACATGAATGCAACTGAATTAGATGTTTTTTTTTAATATTCTCGTGCAAGTTATATAAATTTTAAAATAATGAAAAGACCAATTTAAAAGTAGGAACTTTTGGCTTAAAGTGCTCCCAAGTCTTAAAAGTTAACTAAGAAGCTATCTCTCTCTCTCTCTCTCTGTCACACGTATTCGAGAAGTTTCCGCCGGCGGTAGATCAAGAAGCGAAGAGAAATGGACAATAGCTTCACCAAATTCTTCGTTCTGCTTCTGTTTCTCATTTCTTCTAACACAACAGGTTTTGTGTCAAATTTGTTTCTTTTTAGACTTTTGGTTCTTTTTATTTGCATTACCCTTTGAAACAGAGGATGATGGGAATTGACATAACTATGATCTGGGTTTAATCTGATCAATTCTCATACTTCTACACTTATTAATTTGATCAGAAACTTCATGAGTTTTGGAACCTCCATCTCATCTTCATGATGGTGATGATGATGATCTGGGGTTTAATCTTATCAGTTGTCACACGTATGAAAACATAAGCTTCTTCTATTACATTTAACCAATTAATTGATCAGAAAATTCATGATTTTTTTGTTTCCTGGGTTTAACGACTGGTTTTAATATCATCTTATATTATATACAGAAGCTTATGATGCACTTGACCCAAATGGAAACATTACCATAAAATGGGATATCAAAAGCTGGACTGCTGATGGCTATGTGGTAACAAATCTCACAACTTTTGTAATGTAATAATCGGTTCTCGTTTGAATATTTCTTCAATGTCTAATTATTCGCAGGCTGTTGTAACCATGTTCAATTTCCAACAATACCGTCACATTCAAGCCCCCGGGTGGCAATTGGGATGGACTTGGAAGAAGAAGGAAGTGATATGGACTATGGTTGGTGCGCAAGCCACTGAACAAGGAGATTGTTCTAAGTTCAAAGGCAACATTCCTCATTCCTGCAAGAAATCTCCAACCATTGTTGACTTGTTACCTGGAACTCCTTACAACCAACAGATTTCTAATTGTTGCAAAGGTGGTGTCATTAGCTCCTGGGCGCAAGACCCCTCGGCCAATCTGGAACTACTAATACCACCGTTAGAGCACCTCGGAACGTCACCTTGAAGGCCCCAGGACCCGGTTACACTTGCGGCCCCGCCCAACTCGTTTCGCCAAGCAAATTCATTTCTGACGATAAACGAAGAAAGACTCAGGCTTTGTGTATGGTTACCGCATCTAAATTCACCTTCTGAATGCTTTCTTTTAACTCATATTTTTTCTTGCTTCTAATCTTCACCTCTCTTGTTGCTTTCCTTCGCTAGTGACATGGAACATTACGTGCACATATTCACAGTTTCTAGCGCGGAAAACTCCTACTTGTTGTGTCTCTCTCTCATCCTTCTACAATCAAACCATAGTACCATGCTCAACTTGTTCTTGTGGATGTCAGAATAATTCTCAAGCTGGTACATGTGTCGAGTAAGCTCCTAGACTCGTAGAAACTCCATCTTGGTTTTATTTATTTATTTATTTTCTGAATCTCCTCTTGTGACAGCCCGAAAATTGCTTCGGTAGTACCAGCTCCCTTAGGGAAGAACAACCTTGAACCTCTCTTGCAATGCACGCAGCATATGTGTCCCATCAGAGTTCATTGGCATGTTAAAACTAATTACAAAGAGTACTGGCGAGTCAAGGTCACAATCACAAACTTTAACTACAATATGAATTACACGCAGTGGAATTTGGTCGTTCAGCATCCCAACTTCGACAATCTAACTCAGCTTTTCAGCTTTAACCACAAAGCGCTTAATCCTTACACTCACATAAGTAAGTCCACAGCTGATTCATTTAGCTCTCTCTTGTTCGTATGCATAACTCTTGCTAGGTAAGTAAGAAAATATGGCTAAGACCTATAATCTTGAGACACTATCAAATATAGACTCCAACCAATCATTTACAACATTATTTTCCCATAAGAATCCATCATATGATTAGGATAATTACTCGTAATAGATATACAGTATATATATATATATTAAAGTTGATATGATAAACTGGTGTAATTCTACACCGCATCATCAAAATTCAAAACTCTGTGTAATAGTTGTTTAGTTCGAAAGCTCGGATAGCCTTATGATCGGATAAACAAACTACTTTTATTAGATTGTGACGTGAAGGCTTTTTTCTTTTTTTTGGGTCTGAGTGACATGAAGGCTAATAATAGGTCTATAATATCATGTTTTGGATCATATATTGCAGACGACACAGCCATGCTCTGGGGAGTCAAATTCTATAATGATTTGTTGAGTCAAGCCGGTCCAGAAGGCAATGTACAGTCAGAAATTCTTTTCCAAAAGGACCCGTCAAAGTTCACATTCGAGAAAGGATGGGCATTTCCAAGGCGCATTTACTTCAACGGCGATAACTGCGTTATGCCACCTCCAGACTCATATCCATGGCTTCCTAACTCTACTCCAAACCTTGCAGCTTCTCCAGTCATCTTACTTCTCGTAACTTTTTTTTCTGCATTGGTTCTTATGTAAAGGGGTTTTGCCATATATATATCTTTGATTTTGCCCTCGAGTGTTGATATCGAATAATTTATACGGGCTAATTGTGGACGTAAACTCAGCAACATTGGTAAAAAACTAACATTAAACCAAGTCAATCATTTTTCTCCCTACCATCTCACTAAAGGCTTTCAACAATTTCACATCAGATCTAGCCGGCGTTCGGCTTCGTGCCAACGTCGTGCTTCTTTATTTCTGTTATTTATTTTGTTTCGTTCTCTACAGGTCCGATTCGTTCGGTTTTTGTTTTTTGTTTTTGCTGGATCCGGTTTCTACGGATTAAACTCCGACTATGTTCGGTTCTAGCTCCGATCTCTGTATCGGTTTGATGTCTTTTTCCCCTTTTTTCTGAACTACTTGTAAACTCAGAAGGATATTGGGAAAGATGTTTCTATTGACTGCACATGAAGGTGCTTATATACACAAGCGAGATATATTCGTTACATATTCAACTTGATCTACAAACATATGCATCTATCTCTATACTACAGAATATAACGGGACTTATGCTTATCCTATATGAGATAACAACAAGAGCTTCTAGATGACTCTAGAACCTCCTTAACACTCCTCCTCAAGTTGGAGCGTGTAGGTCACACACGCCCAACTTGGACAACAAGTATCTGAAACTGGAACACCCAAGTGACTTTGTTAAAATATCTGCGAGCTGCTCATGAGTGCGGACATGCGTAGTGTAAATCAAACCGTCTTGAACTGCATTTTGAATGTTATGACAATCAACTTCTATATACTTGGTACGCTCGTGGAAAACTAGATTTGCCGCAATGTGTATAGCGGCTTTGCTATTACAAACCAATTATATCGGTTTGCCAGGTTTAACTCCCAAGTCCGCAAGAAGTTCCCGTAACCACAAAAACTCACTTATAGTTAAGGACATTGCTCTATACTCAGCTTCTGCCGAAGACTTGGACACCATCTTTTGTTTTTTGGTTTTCCACGAAATGGGTTGTCCTCCAAGAAGAACGAAGTAGGTCGATAAAGACCGCCTTGTTTGTGGACATGTAGCCCAGTCTGCATCACAAAAAGCTTGGATGATCAGGTCACCTCTAGCCTTGTACAACACTCCTTGACCAGGACAGCCTTTGATGTAACGAACAACTCGACGAGCTGCCTCCCAGTGAGCTAACCTTGGTTCATGCATCATCTGAGACAAAACGTGGACTGGATAACATAGCTCAAGCCTTGTTATTGTTCAATAAACCAACCGTCCAACAAGACGTCTATATTGTGCAGGATCTGTGTACAAAGGTCCCGAGTCAGATAACAACTTTTGATTTTGTTCCATACGAATAAAAACAGGTCGACATCCAAGCAAACATGTCTCTGCAACGATGTCAAGAGCATACTTATGTTGAGAAATAAAGATTCCAACTTTGCTACGTGATACTTCAATGCCCAAGAAGTATTTAACTTTCCCAAGATCCTTCATCTTAAAACACTCACTGAGATATTTTTTGAACTTCTCCAACATCGGTAAATCATTTCCACAAATGATTAAGTCATCCACATAGATGAGAACCCGAACACATCGATCTCCTTTGATGTAGGTGAAAAGAGAATAGTCTTGATATGACTGAACAAAACCAGGTCGCAAACCAGCACCTAGGTGCTTGCTTCAGACCGTATAACGACTTTCTTAACCGACACACTTTGTGAGGATCGGATGACTGAAACCCTGGAGGCAACTTCATGTAAACTTCTTCTTCTAAGTCGCCATGAAGAAAAGCGTTCTGTACATCCATTTGATGGACTTCCCACTCATGAGATGCAGCCACTTTCATTGTAGCGCGGATTGTAGTGAGTTTTGCGACGGGAGCAAACGTCTGATCATAATTTTCTCCTTCGACTTGATGATTCCCAAGTGAAACCAGACGCGCCTTGTATCTCTCAAGTGTGCCATCAGCATTGTACTTTATTTTATACACCCAATTACATCCAAGAGTTGTCTTTCCGGGTGGCAAATCCTCTAAATCCCATGTCCGATTCTCTTATAGGGACCCGATTTCACTTCCCATAGCATTCACAAACCTCTGATCACGCATAACTTCTTTAAAACTTCGTGGTTCTTTCCCCGCTGATACAACAACAAGAAACGCCTGATGCTGTTTCGAGAAAATGTCATCACAAATATAATCATCAAGTGGGTAGAGTGATTTACCTTGGACTGAGTTAGAGGACACTGATTTGGTCTTTTGTGTGGGAAGCGATGTGGTACTTTTATCAGGAGAACAACGAGCATTGTATGTGACATATCCTTGTAGTCTCGTTGATGGTTTACTCTGGCGATGTCCTCTACCAAGTTGAGGATCAGATGAAGCTGTATTAGTTGGACCAACCGTATCCGTACCCACTGGAGATTCAATAGAGACAATGTTATGCTCCGTTTTCTCTGTTTCCTCTGTTCCCTTGTTCTGAGTCATCGGACTGTCAACCGGATCAACAACAAGATGTTCATGTTCCTCATCACATGCGTCATCACAGACCACACAACATGGAGTTTGCTCACTACTCCTCCTGGCTTCAATGATAGGTTCTCTGAAACTATCAACGAACTCACGATCTGTTGTTGCAGAAGTTTTGAATGGAAACACATTTTCATCAAATGCCACATCCCTTGAGACAAAATATTCATTAGTCTCAAGATCATATAGTTTCCAACCCTTCTTTCCATAAGGGTAACCAACGAATATACACCTCCTACTTCTTTCCCCAAACTTGTTCTTGTCACGGGATTGCTTGTGAGCAAAACATAAACACCCAAAAACTCGTATTTCTTCATACGACGCCTGCTTGGTATACAATAGTTCATATGGTGTCTTCCCTTTTAGTTCACTTTATGGCGTGATATTGATCAACTGAGCTGCTGCAAGCACACTCTCTCCAAAAAAACTAACAGGAAGATTTGCTTTAAAGAGTAGAGATCGCGCAACATTCAATATGTGTCTATGTTTACGCTCTACCTTGCCATTTTGTTGAGGTGTGGCGACGCAGGAGGTCTGATGCACAATACCTTGCTCCAAAAAATATTTGCTCAAACTTACGAATTCTGTACCATTATCTGACCGAACAGTTTTCACCATTTCCCCAAATTGCTTATGAACAAGACTGCAAAAATTAGGAAGAACAGTCTTGACCTGATTCTTCTCAAGAAGAAGGCATATCCAAACTGCTCTTGTGAAGTCATCGACAATGGTTAGAAAATACGACGAGCCACAAGAAGCTTGACTTCTATATGGCCCCCAAAGATCACAATGTATTAACTCAAATGCACTAGAGGCTTTATTTGGACTGTCAAAAAACACCTCACGAGTTTGTTTCGACTTAAAACAGATATCACAACCTCCGAACTTATCGAGAACATTCTTAAAACCAGAACTAAAAGACAAAGACTCTAAAACACCAAAGGAGGGATGTCCTAATCTTCGATGCCACAGAACTTTATCACCAACTGCTTTGATTCTGTTTCCTCGTGCAATTGTAACATCTCGATAAAAGTACACACCATCTCTTTGCTCACCCACACCAATCAGGGTCCTCGTAAAACAGTCCTGCAAAATACACAATGTATCAGAAAACACAGCAAAACATCCAGTTTGCTTCAAAAATTTTGCGACAGAAAGAAGCGTGCAGTTTAAGTGAGGAACAAAGAGAACATTTAACAATTTCAACTTTGTGAATAACTCCAAAATCCCACACCGTGTAGCCATAACTTGGCTGCCATCAGCAAAGTTTACGGGACACGGTACAATATTTCTTATTGATGTAAGAAGTCGAACATCTCCAGTCATGTGATGAGATGCCCCATTATCAAGTATAACCTCACCTGTTTGAGTCTTACCATGAAGACGTTCGGGTATTGGTGAGGAACCTTGCTTCTCAAGGAGAGCTGTCAAGGATGCCCATTGCTCAGGAGTAAAATGTGGCACCGAGGACTAATCTGAGGGAGATGGTGCTTGAGCTGCATTGGAACGAGGTTGTTGCTGTTGGGACCTGCCTCGTCCCCTTCTTCTCGACGGATTTCCTCGTCCACGACTTCCTTGTCCTCGTTCTCCTTGATTTCTGTCAACATACCAGTCTAGGAAACCGATGACTTCCCATCACGTTGTGCGATCGTGTCCACTTCTTCCACACTGAGTACACACCACTTTGTTGCGTGCAGCCGCTGCAAGCATCCCAGCAGAGGAGCCATCACCACCTTGTGGCTCTGTCCTAGCAGCAAAACCAATAGCCTCTTGCCTTGTCTCTGTTTTGGTGGTGTTCAGCCGTCTCTCTTCGCGTATCACACATTGATACACCGAGTTTAGGTCCGGTAGTGGCTCCAAACCGATGATATTCGCACATACATTCCCAAACCGAGAGTCATCGAGTCCCATGAGGAACTGATGAATCTTCTCCTCTTCATAATTCTTAACAATAGTCTCGGACGCACCACAAGTACATATTGGAATTGGCTTGTGACTGAGCAACTCTTCCCACATCGATGCCAACTTGGGAAAATAGTTTTTCACACTTGCTCCCTCTTGTCGACATGAAGCAAGTTCTGATTTTAATTGATGAACCCGCACTGGATTCCCAATCGCGTAACGTCGCTTTAAGTCATCCCACAACTTGTGAGCATCAGCAGTGAAGGTAACCGTTGATCTGATCTGAGGTGCGATTGAAGCTCTGATCCATCCCAAAATCATTGAATTCACCGTCTTCCATGCTTCAATTTCCTCTTGTATCTATTCCGGCTGTACTATGCTTCTATCAATAAACCCGGTTTTGCGCTTTGCACACAAAGCGTTGGATAGCTTAGATGCCCACTCGGCATAGTTCTCTCCTGTTAACGTCACAGGTGAGATTGACACGCCTGGATTGTCAGATGGGTGTAGATAAAAGGGTGAAAGGGTCGAGCTCTGTTTACTCCACTGGAGCCCTCTGTTTTCTCGATCGCCTTGGACGCCATGTTCTTCTTTCCTTGGTTTCAACTCAAACACAGATCGATTTGAGTTGGCTCTAATACCATGTAAACTCAGAGAAGGATACTGGGAAAGATGTTTCTATTGACTGCACATGAAGGTGCTTATATACACAAGCGAGATATACTCGTTACATATTCGACTTGATCTACAAATATATGCATCTATCTCTACACTAGAGAATATAATGGGACTTATGCTTATCGTATATGAGATAACAACAGGAGCTTCTAGATGACTCTAGAACCTCCTTAACACTACCCACTGTTAATCAATCTACTCAGTCTATTCATTCGTGCGAGAGTAATATCTTTGCTAAAACCGTTGATGGAGCCTTAAAGTTTAGGCTATAAAGGCAAAGCTTCCTGTGGAATGAAGGAGTGAAGTGGATCAAATCTGTTGAAGGGAAGTTCCGATCCGGTGGAAGAAGCTTTTATCAGTTGGATTTGAAGGTAAAAAGGTTGATTCGTGGTGGTTTATCGTTGACATCAGCGGAATTGGATCAACCAAAGCTTCGAAAGGCTTCAAGCTGATGAAGTCTCTTTCCAGAAATCAGTAGAACAAACAAGAAGTCCACGTGTCAAGATTTTGTTGTACCTTTTCTTTATCTTTTGGGCTCCGTTTTGGGCTTGTAATATTTTATTTTCTGGACTTTAAATCCATCTGTATCTTGGCCTTGTTTGGCTTTTAATAATAAAAAACTCAGTTAACAAAACAAAATACGGGCTAATTGTGGACTCAACATTATTCTTTGTATCTTGGCATATATCATTAAAATAAAGGTTGGATCACTAGTTGGTCTAAGGACCTCTTTAGCTAATTCAGGATAACGTGGATGATAGAAGTGGATCAAGGTTTGTCACTCAAGGCTGCAGAAGACCTTGTGATAAGAACAACACTATGTTTATGGAGACATTCTTGACATAAAACAAGAACAAAAATAAAAGACAAATTCTTAACAACACATTTTCTGATTTATTCAAAAATTTGTTCTTTTACAATGGAAGAAGAGATGAGCTTATATAAGCTCAATTTATAAATAATAAAATAAATCAACATAAATGCAGAATCAATCAAATTAATAACAAAAATCAATTAGTAAATAAATAAGTAAAAAAAAAATAATAATAAATAAAAAAGTAGGAGTTTTAGCAATCAGCCTTTATATTTATTGATTCGTTGTATCTAAACATCTTTTTGATATATGCATTTGTTGATTGTCTTCTATAATCTTTTTTTGAAATGTAGACTTTATTTGCATATTAGACCATTTGTTGATGAGTAGCCGTATTTTTTAAATTGCATCACTTTATGTTGGTCTAATACCGGAAACGACTTGTACAGTCTCTTCGGGTTATAACGTCTTAACAAGAAGGATCTTTATCTTAAAACTAAATAATTACCTTCACTTAATCTTGTGTATCAACAAGTCTGGAATCGAGAATTTTGCGGAGAGCAGGGGGTGATAGTGGTAAGTTCCATATAAGGATTCATCAAAGATGTTGTGGAAGTTCTAAAAGAGTTTTCTGCAATATTCATGAACCAACATGGCTTTCCCCCCTATCATGAACATGCCATTAATCTACAACCGGGGATCGACCCATATTAGTGGGGGGTCTTACAGATATCCGTGAACTATGAAAGATTGGGTTGGTGAAATGTTAGTAGCGGAAAGTACTAGGCCTTTGGAGATTTTGTATTTTTATTTTATTATTAGTGTCATCGCAATTTTATTAAATATAATCATATTTGAACTATTTAAGTATAAAATGAAAACAATCTATAATTTAAGGATGTCTTTATAAATTTAAAAGTTCAACTACAAAATGGATTTTACTCCATATTTGGAGAGAAGAATGGAGTTTCTCCATTTTGGAGTTGGAAATAGAGTAGGGAAGATCATCTCCAATGTAGTTCTCTGTTTTTTACTCTAAAAAAGAGTATCTCCAAGATGGATATTATTAGTAATTATTGATAAAATAAATAAAAGGAATATACTTAGAATATTCTTTTGGAGTAAAAAAACAGAGTCATACATGGGGTGGCCAATCCAAGTTTTGGATCAAGTCTTTCAAGTTTTGGTTCAAGTTCAAGTTATTAGATTTGAGAAATGTAAAACCAAAATAAATCCAACGAAAATTTGGATCAAATTTTTCAAGTTTTGGATCAAGTCCTAGTTGTTTGGATCTTACATCATTTGATCGAAGTAAATCTAAATTTGAGTTTTATTTGGATTATTTTAGTTTGAATTTGATTTATTTCGGTTGTTGTGTGCATGTATGAGACCAAGTCGTAGAGAAGACTTTGTAAAAAAACAAGTGATTGAGTTTTAGACTTTTATACTTAAAAAACAATTAACCAATCATTAGGGTGACTAATAAAATTATATAATTTTTACATATAAAAAATGATTTACCACTAAATATACTTGTTTATGTAATATTTTATTTATGTTTGCTAATTTGTAATATAATATTTAATAGTTTATGTAATGATTTGGGTTTGATTTGTGTTATTTAGTTATTCAATGACCAAACCAAACAACCTAAACCCAAATTGCTATATATTATTATGCTTAAATGGGATTTTATGAGAACCCATAACTTGACCAATCAAGTTTTTTTCAAGTCAGTTCAAGTCGGTTCAAGTCAAGTTGCTTGGATTGGCCACCCCTAATACATTGGAGTAAAATCCATCTTGGAGATAGTACACATTATCAATAATATTAACGAATTTGACCCAATAATTTTCTTATATATGAAAAGTCATTGTTAAATTATTTTATGATCTCTTTTTATTTCAGTATTATTAACTCGTTAAATTAGTAGTTGATGGTGTACTAAATTATTTTATTGTTTTTTTCAGTATTTTTAAATTTATTATTAGTTGATATCATTATAGTTTCTAATAAATATGCTTTTTTCTTACGGAAAATATGAATTTAAAATTATAATAGTATGATAGTGTGAAGAAACATCAACAAATAAATTTATCTAAATTTTGAGGGACCTTTTTATAAATTAAAAAGTTCATCTCTAAAATAGAGTAGGGTTGGAGGAAATTTTAGAGGAGGGTTGGAGATACTCTAATAGAGAAATTGTTCCGGATAAAATTTATCATTGCAATAATAATAGACCAATTGTTAGATGAATGTTATGGAGCTTATATGTTTACTAAATTAGATTTATACGATCTTGATTAGGGTTAGGCATAATTAACCAGAACCGATTTGAGATCTAGTAGGTATTGGCTCGTTTCGGTTTTTACCCATAACTGATACATGAACTGAATTATGTATAATGTTTCATTACAAAGAGTGTAGACGACTGTTCCTGTTTCATTACAATTCTTCTTTCTTCTATGGTTTTCAAGTGAACAATTAATTTGACTATCTTATGTCAAATCGCTTTTTAAATTTAGGATGTACTCGATCCTCATTTGTTTTATAGGGTCAAGCACTTTTGTGCTTCTGAGAGCTGAAAGTTTTGTATCTTACAGATTTTATTTTTGTCACTCTTATATGTACCCCCTATCTGTTTCTATGTATTTTTGTATTCCAGATTGTTTTGGCGGAAAAATGCATTAAGTTTTGCATGTGATTGATTTTGTTGAGTTTAGTTAGTGGATGATACAATGTGTATCTATTAACTTCAGGTTTAAAGGTTATGATATGATTGTGGATTTTAGCTGATGGATTCTTTGTCACCACTATACGACTAATATGAATGAAGATGATGAACATGATTTGTCAGATGATAATATGAATGAGGTTGAGTTTGCGACTCCAACTACTGAACATGTAACATAAGGAAAAAGGAAAGAGAAGGGTGGAACATGCATAGAATTCTCCACAAACCAAAAATATGAAGAAGGCACGGTCTTAAATGTGGAATCATTTTACAAGGTTGAAGGAGGACAATAACATATGTAAATGTCATTATAGTTGTAAAACACGGACTTGTTTGAAATATTTTTGATTTTTCAAATTTGAAGAAGCATTTGAGGAACTGTAATCAACACAAGGTGTGGGATGACATGATTGTAATATGCAAGTTGGTAAATTTTATGAGGATCTTTGGAGAGAAATTATGAATGACATGATATGTCTTGGGTGAATTACCATTCAATTGGGTTGAAAGTGTGAAAGGTATTATGACCTCATAAGATCATCTATAAGAAAAATTATGAAATTGTATGTCAACCAAAAAGAAGAAATAGGGAGCGGATGTGTCTGACAACTGACATATATGAGTGGTTCCTACCGCCGCAACTAGCTACATGATGATCACTGCTCAATTCATATGTTTATATTGGAAGCTAAGGAAGCTTGTGACTGGATTTAAGAATATAGTAAACCATACATGGTCTACTGTTTCAGCGTGGCACCTTAAGTGTTTGACTGATTGGGGCATAAAGAAGCTCTTCACAATCACCTTTTATAGTGCCAGATCTAATACTTCATCTCATAGAAGATTCAGCGAGGGAGAGATTTAGTGGTCTTGCGAATGAAGCTTCGGTTCCAAATGGTGAGTATTTTCATGTTATGTGTGCCATTATCAACTTAGTTTTTAAAGATGCTTTTCAGAATATATATATATATGAGTGTTTCTGGTGCATGTATGTTGTACATTATGTGAAATCACATGGAAGTATATTGAAGGCTTTTCAAGATACATTTAAATCAGATATGAAGATTACTAGAGGTATTTTGTTATTGGATGCGAAAACTATACATAATTCAACTTATCTCATGCTAACAAGAAGTTTTAAGTTCATGGTAGGGTTTGATAAGATGGTAATTGAAGACAAACTCTATAATGACTATTTTCATCAAGCGGATAAGGATTGGGTTGACCCACTAAGTGCAAGAGATTGGGATGAAGTAGACATGTTGATACACAAAATTTTACCCTTTGTATTTAACCGAAAGAGCACAGCTAGAGTGATGTAGTACTTAGGGATCAAATACACAAAGACCGATAAATTGCAAACTAAGACTAGCACTACAAGAAAACAGGTTATTTGAGAGGGCACGATTCGACGCAAAGACGTCGCAAATCCGAGTGTGCGACGACTT